>APFE030337264.1:20731-69096 GCA_000404065.3 Pinus taeda
ATTTTTCCCTCCTAACCAAATATAATAAAATATTCCAAGTGGTTATTCCAAGAACGGGGTTAATAATATTTTATTATTCCTCATTATTTGAGGATAACTCAATATTTTGTTATAAATATAAGGGTTTTCAACTCATTTTTCACTTTTGATTATTTTCATTGTTGAACTCACTACTGTAACTCTGATTATTATCACTGTCGCACACTATTTTTCTTTCATTTGAGTTCCCATTGAGCTTAAACATTTTATTTGTTGGGTTTACACATTATAGAGGAGAGAGACTCTACACAAGCTCAAGATGTTTGAGGATAGCCAAGAATCCATCCGATAGAGGGGGATTGGTAACATCTATTTGTTCCCTTGACGTGTGTTATTTAATAAAAAACTATTCTTTGTATATCTGGTTTCCATTGGATTATTGGAGTTACCCACATTTATCACTATTTAATTTTGTTGTTTAACTATGATTATGGCATAGATCAAGACTTTGGCAAGTTTTGTTTCTATCTGTTGCTGCAGATCTACAATGTTTAGCAGCCATTTATATTGTTGAGACTATTTATCATCCACAATCTTAGGTGATTTCTTTATATACACCTTTGAGAAGAAACGACTACAACACCGCAATCATGCATCCTACAAGTCTTGCTGCCCACAAATTGCATATCGGCAAACCCACAATCTTGCATCATGTAGGTCCTAAATCCCACAAATCACATATGAGTGACCCCACAATCCCACATCCCAAAAATCACATATCAACGACCCCAAAATCTTGCATCCTACAGATCCAGCATCCCGCATCTCGGGGACCCTGCACTCCCGCAGTCACAACAATCCCACATCCCTTTGTCCCGCATGCCCCTCGAAATACCTGATGGGCCATCCTTAAGGAATTGTTGGGAAGGGGGGTGGTCGTCGATATGGTGTGAAATCATCGAGGAGGGCCAAAATTCATTTACAAAGGAAAAGCATGGCAAAGCCAAGGCACAGATGCCGCCTTATCTCTCCTCCACTTGGCGGTAAGGCATATCAGTAATGGGTATCCCACAATCCCGCATCCTGCAATCCCACATTATCGGTGATTAGCGGGGTCACCACTCTAAACCATGGAAAAACATCGATCTTGCGATTTAATGTAAAGTTGCCCAAGAGGGCCAAAATTCATTAACAAAGGAAATGCATGTGAAAAAAGGGCTATGTAGGCCTTTTGCTCTCTCCTCCAGGGGGCCATGTGGCGGAATACTATTGGACCTCAAAGCTGACATGGTAGTTGATGTCATCAGTGACATGGTAGTACAAACATTAACCTGGTAGTATAGGCAGACATGTGTCAATCAGTTTCAATGTTTTCAGGGGTCCTATAGTTGCATTTCTAAGTGACACCTTTCACCATACATAGTGTGACACATGGCAATGATGTTGTTATCCCGCATATTGGTGACTGCAACTGCCTAGGGGAGAAACTTAAGGAAAAGTGCATTCAGTGCCGGGATGCAGGATTCTGAGTAATAAAGAAAAAGGACCTTGGATGTGATAAGTTATTGCGATTTATTTACTAAGGTCTTTGTATTCAGGACATCGGTCGATGTTGTTGTAATGGGCTATCAAATTCGTTTCAATTTACAAAGGAAAACACCCTCGAGTAGTAGTTGAAAGCCTTAGCACCCGACAAGGAAAATTTGAAATAAGGATCAAGTTTTTTATGGAAGTTTAAAAACATTGGTGAATCTCAGTAACCCCTAATATGCAAATTATAAAATGTTTATTGATATATTTGTAAATTTATTCAAAATTATAATGATTTTATATATAGTCTCTATATAATGTTGGCAATTTTATGGTAAAATAATTTTATATTCTAAAATTTGGGCGAATTGTCTTTTATAAAAATTGGAAATTTGCGAATCTTTTTGGTGGAAAAATCATGGAAAATTAGCCCACTGTGCAAACATTAGCCCCTAAAATTTTCCATGGCACCCAAAGGCAAAGCCCTTCAATATAGCCCCTGGTCATATGATAAGATAAAATGGAAAGGGGCTAAACCAAAGGGGGCTGAGGGGGCTCATAGCCCACAAATTCATAATATTTCAAAGGAAAAAGCCCTGATTACATCGAGGCCCTGATAATACAATACAAGGAATTGAAGGCATATGGGTTGGTAGCTGTGGCATTGAAGGAAGCATGGCATAGCACTAAAGCTAGTATGGGGGGCTTCGTAATCACTTAATGGTTTGGCACATGACTCCACTCCGACAAACAACAAAAGGACTATCGAGACAAACATTTACAATCGACCCACTCCTTACTCTAGAGAATGATTCATTCACGTAGTAAAGGTAGAAGTGAAAGGGAACCAGTTGAGCAGCCAAAGTGATGTACGATGATAGAGACTCGACTTGATCAGAGGCTTTTATAGGAATGGAAGAATGACCTCTTCCTCCATCATCCTCTAGTTTTCCTTCTATTTTTGCAATTTCCATTTATTTCCAAGAAGGGATCGAAACCCAATTGTCGTTTTGGGAAATAACGCCTTACATAGGCTGAGATAGCTATTCTAGAATGATATTTGGAGCTTTGGCTAAGACATTTTTGTAATTGTAATTCTTGCTCCCCCTCTTCTTATGAAAAGGGGGAAGCAACATTTTAACTGGGTTTTTTTTTGGCAAGTTCCAGAATGTCTCACCAGAAGGGTCTGAGTTCTGTGATGCCATTTGGTTCTAATATGTTTATTCATGGGGGATTCACTGATATAGTGTTGAATGTATGGACTAGTTATTTGGACCCTTTGAGATAAATGGTGTTTCCCTACTAGTTCCGAACATGATTAATGCGTAGTATGTTCCTCTCGATAGTCTCATTTCATCTTTGTTTTTCTTCCTTTGAAATAGTATAGTGAATGCAATTGGTTCCACTTTAAGCTATGGATTTATCTTAGATGATCATAGAATATAGTACATGTGCTTACCACAGACCTATATGTGTTATTCACTAGCATTGTAGTACTTGTCAAATTACATATTTACTTGTGCATTTGATTAACTTGTAGGACTTGTATTAGTCCAAATCTATGTTAGCTTTTGGCAGAGAATGATACCCATGTCATGTTTGATCTGAAGCCTTCTTTTTCACTCCTTTATTTCTATCATTTCACTGGAAAACCATGGTTTAGGATTTTGTGTTGTTTACAGCCCTATCCATCGAATTCCACTTTCTGCTAGAACATTTTTGCTTAGGATTCTGTTTGTTACAACCCTATGCATGTTTTTCCCTCCATCCTTTCCTCCTCTCCATCATTACTACGACTTTGGTTTTAAGCTCTCTCATTTCCGTGTGTCTGCCACCAGAGGAAGAATCCATTTCTCTTAGAGATTACCCCAATATACCCCTAACATTTGGATTCATGAGTTGGCTTGAATCTACCTCAGTGAAGGCTTATTGAACCAAGACCCTCCTATTACCCTTTTATGTGATAATTGGAGTGCTAATAACCCCTGACATAAAATATTCCATGTACTCCTATACTTAATATGTCCTAGGCAGTGGTCTACAATCAACCTAGAGGTTGTCTCTAGATGGCTTTCTATCTTCCCTGCAACACTTGTGCCATAGGGTGCTAGATTTTGCTACAACACATCTATGCTAAAGTAGTTGGACTATTTTAGTTATTTTGGTACTTACAATAGTGAGAATGTGTTGTGATTTATATTACCATTGTTGCATCCTATGGACTATTCTGCTAGATATTAGATAGATCCTCCTCGTTACATTGGTTGCACAAATCGTCACATCTCTATGGGCTATTCTGCTTCATGTTGTATGGATACCTTTTGGTTATGTGTGTCTTTTTTAGGGTGGTACTACTACTCTTCTCTTAGAGGGTCACTTTTCCTCCCCTCCATAGTGAAATAAATCCAACACACATACGATCAAACACTTACCAGGAACACCCCCCTTACTTTTCGAAGGCACATTTATATTCCTCTCTCTTGTTGACAGTTAGAGCCAAGGCATATATTTAAGATAACTAGAAACTGGACCATATTTTGGATGGAGATCCTAATTCAAATGATGTGAGGTCTAATTGGGACTTCCCATAGGGGATACCCTTAGTTGAAAAATTTCCAGCGTCATCAATAACTCTTGTTAGAAGGAGGGCAAGATGATAAGATCTGCTCATTGAGTCTGTTTTGAACCTCTTATCTCAAATGACTCATCCTAAAATCTTACTCGCTGGGTGTTTTTATAATTTATCCATCTATTAATTTTTAATCCTCAATGAGCCTCTCTATTACTTCTCTCGGTTAAATTTTGATGGTAAGGATGGAATATTTATAACTGCACACATTTATGATTTTCTTAAATTTTTGTGAATCCTACGAAATCGATGATGAAGAGATTTCTTGTGTTCTTTTATTCCTCACCCTTGAAGGTCATGTTAATCAATGGTGACATACCTTACCACTCAACTCCAACCATTCTTTCCATAATTTCCTTAAGAAAATTTATCAATCCTTTGATATGTATGATTACACAGATTTTTATAAAATAATTAATTAGTTGAGAATGAAGTATGATGAATCAGTTGAGTATTTCTCTAATCGATTGGGATTTATTTAAACAAAATTTCCAGTGATTGTTTCATGTCTCTTTGCACAATGAACGTGAACCCCCTGATGCTTCTACTTCCCCAACTCTTGTGAATCATGAGACACCTCTAATTTCAGAGGAGGAATTTACTGTTCCTTTTGTTATTTTTCCTCCTCCTTTTCAAGTTCTGATGAGGGTGTCATCCTTGCAGTAATAATAAATTTGGGAAATATGAAAATCAATTTCTAATCCATTTTCTCATTACTCTTCTCCTTGTCATGACTTAGATTCAATGGAGGAAATGCCAAAATGGCTCATGAAGCCCATGGTGAAAACTAACTCCTCCATTCCACAAGATGATGCTATGCTTCATAACTCTGGTCCCAAATTTGATCTGGATTTTTGTTATCCTCTATCATATACATGGAATGACTCTTTGTACAATGATCCACCTGACTAATCTGCTCCACCAACTAGTTTTTTGCTCTCTTGATTCTCGAGTTGTCAGTTCGAGTTGTGATCAGATACAGGGAAGTCACATTACATAGGTAGAGGAGAAGGAAGGTGAATATGCTTTCAATATTTCTTCTCTTTTTCAAAATCCTCCATTTCGAAATAATGCACTTTGACTCTTGGATTATTATCAATCTACTAATCTTGGTAGTGAATTAAATGCAATAAATTATTTCAATCAATCTGTAACCTTGGGAAACAATCATTGTGATGGCAATGACTTAGTTGATGAATGTGATTATGAATTCTAGTTGCATCATCTGATGTTTTAGTTTCTCATGAAGAGGTTACTTTAGATCCAGCATACGATTCGGTCAAAGAAGGTGTGCCTACCGAAACCTCTTTATCTTCATATCACTACCCCTTGCTCTCTACCATTGGAGATGAATCTACTCATGATAGAGATACTCCATGCTCTTCAAGATCTTCATCTGATGAGTCAAACTCTCAATTGACATAAGGTGGTGAGGTTATCCATGATGCAAATGAAAAAAATCAAATCATTGACTACTCTTCCCATCCCTTATCATATCTTCTCTTATATTAAGACAACTCTTCAAATCAGCTTGCTCATGAAATTTGTTGGATTCATGCATCTTCATATTTATGATCAGAAGAATATTTTGGTTTGAATAGTCTAGTTTTCAAAATTGTAAAATATGATCAACTCAATGACAAAGATGGCTATCATTAAGCTAATGGTGATCTCATCAAAATCTGTAAAATTAGTTGTCCTCACACCATGCATGATCCTGTTCACTCTTCAGAATGCGTTTTTACAATATTTGAAAGTTTGAGGACTTGCCAGAGAGTCGAGGTAATTCAACTTCCATTGACGGTTATGTAAAGATCTTGCAACTCTGGTAAGATCCACAAACTGAGTTAGGCTTGTCTTTATTCACAAAACTCCTCTTTCTACATGGTTTCACTCAATGTAAATTATTTCTTGAAATATATTTAGCATTACAGATATGATATTTCCAACTTTCAAGATTCAATTTTTTATTGGATTCTAAATGATTCATCTTAATGCAAATGTCTTGTATCAAATGTGGGTTTCGAATGTGTATGCCTCATAGAGTCATGGAACTGTGAAGTTGATTATTCTAAATACCATCTTTTCTCAAAGGAGTCATACCTATCATTTTGAATATCCTGATGTTAATCCTTTTCCTCATCGCACAAAAAATCCTCTTGAGTGCCAGTGAATGCATGGATTATTTGATGAATCATATTCTTCTTTACTTGTTTTAGCTTGACAAGATTCATGTATTTGTTATACTAGCATTCCTTTTTACTTTGCTTGTCAATTATGATGCTAGTGCAATGTGTAACCAGTCACAAGAAAATGGTTTGTTACACTTGTCAAGTGAGGAAGATGATTCTATTATGCAAATAATTTGCGGAACTATTCAATTTGATTTATACTTGGTAATTATTAGATAAGAATATCATTCTTTATTATGCCCATCTAATCATGATTATGTTTTTGATGTTTGTCATTTAAAATAATATTTTACCATCAGCACATCCAATGACAATCATTTTACATCCTCTAATTTTTATTGTTTAACATCTCACTATTTGGGTATTTGTCAAGTGGTTGAGGCACTTTCACACTCTGGTGGTTATGTCAAGTGTCAGGCCAGGAGTAACTCCAGAAAAACTGATTCATTTATTCCATTAGGTAGATATTTTGTTATATACATGAATGTGACCACTCAGTTAATCTTCTTGATGACCGTTCACATTCAAATTCTCCCAATCGCTGAGGATTAGGTGTCAACATTCCCCCCCTTAATTTGAAGGGATGTTGGTGAGTCCAAGCATCGTTCTGAATCTTTCAAGCTTTTCTCTTCCAAGCGCTTTGGTGAAGATGTCTGCAATTTGCTTATTTGTGGAACAATGGCGGAGATGGATTGTTTTGGCCTCAACATGATGTCGGATCAGATGATATTTAGTATTAATGTGCCTCGTACGATCATTGAACTTTGGGTTCTTGGCCAACTTTATTGCAGAGGTGTTGTCAATCATGAATGGAGTTGATTGTACTTGTTTTACCTGCAAATCTTCAAGAATTTTCCTGAGCCACATAATTGCTTTCGTTGCTTTTGCTGCTGCCACGTATTCTGCTTCTGTTGTGGAATCTGCTAGAACTAATTGTTTGCGTGATCTCCAAGAGACAGCTCCTGATCCAAGACTCATAGCATATCCTGAAGTAGGTACTCCAGTTTCTTTGTCTCCATCGAAGTTTGAATCAGAGTATCCAATCAAGCTGAAGTCGTCCACCTGTGTATACTTGATTCCAAGGTCTTGAGTTCCCTTCAAGTACCTTATAACTCTTTTTGCAGCAGACCAATGTCCCTCACAAGGCTTTTGCATAAACATGGAGAGGATTCCAATAGCAAATGAAATCTCTAGTTTGGTAGTAGTGAGGTAGATGAGACTTCCTACAAGCTGTCTATACTTTGTTGCATCCTTAAATTCCTTTCCTTCAATAGATGTGAGCTTTAAGTTTTGTTCCATTGGAGTAGAAAGAGGATTGCACTCTGTCATGCCAAATCTGTTTAACAAATCTCCAATGTATTTCTTTTGAGAAAGAAATATGGATTTTGGATGTTGGGTTACTTCAATGCCAAGATAGTAATGAACATAGCCCAAATCAGTCATTTCAAAACCTTTTCCTAATTCTTTCTTTATGGATGCAATATAACTTTCATTGTTCCTTGTGATTAAAAGATCATCTACATATACCACAAGATATACAACTGTTTTGCCAACTTTCTTGACAAATAAAGTTGCATCATCAAGATCAAAATGATTGAAGTTGAGTTTCAGAAGATGCTTAGTTAGCTTCTCATACCGGGCTCATGGTGCTTGTTTGAGGCCATACAAGGACTTCACAAGTTTGCATACTTTATGTTCATGTTCTTTCACAGCAAATCCTTCAGGCTGGGACATAAAAACATTTTCTTTTAGATCTCCATTCAAGAAGGCAGTTTTTACAACCATTTGATGGACTTTCCAACCATTCTGAGCTACTAGTGTAAAGAGTGTCCGGATGGTGGCCCATTTTACTGTGGGGCCAAAAGTTTCCTCATAATCGACCCCTTCCTTCTGTGCAAAACCTTTTGCCACAAGCCTAGCTTTGTGCTTGTCAAGTGAGCCATCATCTTTGTACTTGTTCTTGTAGACCCACTTGCAGCCAATTGGTTTGGTTCCAAATGGAGGATCAACCAGCTTCCAAGTGCCGTTCTTTATGAGGGCATCATTCTCCTTCTGCATTGCTTCTTTCCATTCATCATGAGAAGCAACTTATTTAAAGGAAGTTGGTTCAAAATCAGTAGACAAATTCAATTCACAATCATAAGAAACATCCATATCAACAGGTGAATTAGAGTCATCTACATCACCTCCATTTTGTCGGTTTGAATTTCTGGCTCCTGTTTTTCCAATTTCATCAGGATGAACACTTTCAAGTGTCTTTGTCAGCCACTTTGGGGGACCTTTTAGAGATGGTCCAGGCTACTCTATTGATTGAGTTAGGAGTGAATCAAGATTGAGTCTCCCAATTCTATCAATTACATCACTTAAAGAATCATCTGTTGTTGGAGTTTTAGTCGGGGGAGAGTATTCTTTAGAAGAAGATTCCACATGTTGATCTAGTATAGGAACCCCCCCTTCAAGATGTGGAATCTGATTTTCAAATTCTTGAAATGATTTCATTTTTACGAATCTATCCAAGCGATCAAGTTTCCGCTCAACAACATTGTCAGGTTTGGATGATTCAAGAAAAATTACATCTCTAGATATAACAAAATTTTTATTTTCTTCATCATAGAGGCGGTATGCTTTGGAGGTGTTTGAATACCCCAGGAAGATACAATTACGACTTCTAGCACCAGGTTTGTTTCTATGTACCTTTAGTATCAAAGCATAACAGGTGGAACCAAAAATCCTGAGATGTTTTACCGAAGGAACTTGTCCATACCCCAATTCATAAGGAGTCTTGTTTCTTATAGCACTAGATGGACATCTATTCTTTATATATGCAGCACATAGAAAAGCATCAGCCCAAAACATTATCTTTACATTTTTGAAAAGAAGCATGGATCGTACCATATTCAAGATTGTTCTATTCATTCTTTCAGCTACACCATTCTGTTGGGGATTATAAGGCACAATTGTTTGATGTTTAATGCCATGTTGGCAAAGATAGTGTTCAAATTCATTTGATGTATATTCTTTTGCATTATCAGTGCGAATAGAACCAATATGAGATTGTTCATCATTTTCAATCCATTTATGAAAATTCTTGAATGTTAGGAAAGCATCAGATTTGTTCTTCAATAAATAAACCCAACACATTCTGGTGTAGTCATAAATAAATGTCATGATATATTTATTTCCATTTGCAGAAGGAACATGCATTGGACCACATAAATCTGAATGAATAAGTTCAAGCTTCCTATGTGCTCTTGAATGTGAGTCATGAAAGGACTGTTTGCTATGCTTTCCTAGAATGCATGCATCACATTGCTTAAGTTTTCTAGGAATTGTAGGCAAACCAGCAACACCATTTTTCTTCAATAAGCAGAGACTGTCATAGTTTAAATGTCCAAATCTAGCATGCCATAATAAACTTGATGGAAGTGTACCTTCTTCATGATGAGAAATATATGAGAAATGTTGTGCATGAGCAGATGTTCCTTGCACTTTGAAAAGTCTTTCTTCTTCTATTCCCCTCATGACAAGTGAGTGATCAGATGCTTTTCTCACCTCAAGCTTGCCATCAAACATATGAATGGAGTGACCTTGCTGGTAGATGTGGACCAAGGACAGCAAGTTTCTCTTGAGCTGTGGGAGATATAGAACATGATCAAGAAGAAAGTGTGAGAGACCAGGCAGTTTAAGGCTGATTGTGCCAAGCCCTGATGGCTTGATTTTTGACTGATTTGCAAAGTATACTACTCCATCAACATTGTCAGTGAAATATTCAAAAAAAAAAATTCTATGAGTCATATGATAGGTTGCTCCTGAATCAAGCAGCCAATTATTTTTCTAGGAAGCAAGTGAAGTATTAAACAAATCTACATTTACTCCAATGTTACATTGTGCCTCAACATAGTGAGCTTTACCTTTGTCTGTATCATCAGTTTGACCTTTCTGTTGGTTTCTTCTCTCCTCAATTTTGTCCCATGGTAGCTTGCATGTAGAGGCATCATGTGATCCATTTCTTTTGCAGCGAATACAATGTAAATCTGCCTTTTCTCCTTGAGAATGTCTGCCCCCCCTGCCTCTGAAATATCTTCCTCTTCCTCTTCGTCCACCTCTTCCTCTTGTAGAATCTTGAGCAGGATACTTTTCTTTATGAGCCAGGCACACAGTCTCTTAAGAAGATTCAGGGGCTGTCTTCTTTCCAAAGGCTTTTTCTCTTTCAGCAAACTTTTTCACAAGAGAGTCAAAGGTTATATCTTTGAGATTTCCATTTTCTTACAGAGACTTAAGATAATTGGAGTATGTAGGATAAAGTGCCTTGAGAAAAGCAATAAGAGAGATATCCAGCTCAACTTTAGTGGATTTTATATCATGCATTATAGACTTTATTTTAGATGCAAGAGCAAGAGGATCATTATTTTGCAGTTCAAGAGTGAAGAGTTTAATCATAAGTTGGATGAATTCAAGTGCAGAATGTGAGTCATAGAGTTCTTTCAGCTTTTGTAAGGCTTCAAAGGCAGTTGAATATGATGAAATATGGTGACTCACCTCCTTATTTACATATGATGCAATTAATGCATACGCTTTGCTGTTCTTGTTTTCGCAGATGGCAAGCTCTTTGTCTTATGTAGGCTTTTCTGGGTCACTATCTCCTTCTCTGACACACACTCCATTCCACAACTCATTGAAGATGAGGGTGTGTTGTGTCATCCGGGACCAGTCAGGATAGTTCTCCTTGCTAGTGAGAACTATTCCTACCATAGAGATGATTGAATGCATTCCGTAAAAAATTACTTTTTCTGATATAAAAAACTTTTGCTGATAGACTAATACTTCTGATGGCAAAAGAAAATTGCTCTTATGAAGAAAAAAAACTTCTGCTACTATACAGTCAAATTGTTCTCAAAGGGGTAAAAAGATTTCAAAGTATTTATGCACTATATTTTCTTCCAATGTCTCTGTAAAATATCCTTCATAACACCTCCCCCTTTTCTTCTTTAAACAAAAACCATCAATATATATATATATATATATATATCATTCAATACATATATCTTTCAATGTATATGCCATAGAGAAATATTAAAAAACCACTGTATTATACCATGTTCATGCGCATTCTTTGAACTGTAATTTACAACAGTCAACCTCAGCAAAGCATTAAAGATATGAATGGCACCAACAATCAAATAAGATCCAACTGTAGGAGCAGAAGCATAGAATCTCGGTTGCAAATGGAATTCGAACTATTCAAAGCTTCATTCGAACTTATTTGAAATGTTGCATACACATTCGATATCATTACCATATGAAACAACATTCGTTGGATCGTATACCATTCACCATACCATTAAAAAACGTATCAGGAAACATTTAAAACATTCCATATCAGGTAGCTTCAAAACGTATCAGGCAGCATTTGATATCATTACCATATGAAACAACGTTTCAAATATTTTTAATACAGCGTTCTCAAAACACAACTGTCAGGCGTCCAGCGCAGTGGTACAAGACCGCATCAAATATCATACCACAGTCAAACAAAGTTTCAAGTATTTTTAATACAACGTTTTCAAAAAGAAACTGTAAGGCCTCCAGCATTCTGAATATTCAATGCAATGACAAAGTGTAAATAAATGCAAAATCGATGAAAACGATTTCGAGAGTTGAGGGTTTTATACCACTGATGTTCTTTACTCAAAATGATCCTTCTGGAAACAGATTAAGATTGAGAACTTCTATGGAACCATCCAAGATGAAGAAGTGCCAACTAAAATCAAGGAATGCTCTAATATCAGCGTTCAATTTAATAGCCCTCTGATACCAGCAACTCACCAACAAAGTTTCAAGGTTGTTCAACGCACCAATAGCGTTCAAATGCACCATACGCATAGCACACCAACGCATAGCATACCATCGTACATACGAGAATCACGGTTAATCCAACGCTTCTATTACAGTGTCAACTGGGAGCTGGAGTGTCTATGGCCTTGGGCGTTAAACGTTCAGGAATTAAAAACAAGAAATGTCACGCGTAAGATGCATTCACCAAAAAAATGAAAACGCAGATACAACAGCGTTTCAAAAAAAAACAAGGGTTTCAATGTCAGAAGGCAGCGTTCAATAAGCAGCCTCATCAAACATTCACCAGAAAGCAGTGGACAGAGAGTAGAAGGCAGTGGACAGAGGACAGAGGAGTTACAAGGCACACTAAAAAAGGAACCTGGGACCTCTGCTCTGATACCATGTCAGGCTAGGAGTAACTCCAGAAAAATGATTCATTTATTCCATTATGCAGCTATTTGTTATATACATGAATGTGACCGCTCAGTTCATCTTCTTGATGCCTATTCACATTCAAATTCTCCGAATCGTTGATGATTAGGTGTCAACATCAAGTCCTCCCTACGTTGACACAACTGCTGAATATGATCATATCTATTTCTCCTCACAATATTATCATCGTAATCTCGTGCCTTTAATTCAAAATTTGTCTTTCCAAATATTTCAGGGTTTTCAAGAGGATTGTTTTGAGTTTTACGATAGAATTGTTGAATGGTTGGAGCAATCGTACTTGGCAGTCTCCATTGTAAATTTAACAAGTTTCTATCTTTTTGTGAATTTGGTAAGGAGTACGGTGCAGTTGAGGAAAATTCGCAAGTAGATTTTGAGGTTTGTTGAATGATGGTTTTCATTAAAAAGGCATGAATGTGAACTCGTTAGAAGTAGAAGCTATGACCTATCCTTTCACTAAAAGGAAAGGCCTAAAATTTTTGTGCAAACTATTCAAGTTCTTATCTTTTTTATTGCACATTGTTTTCTATTCGTTTTAATCAGTCACATCTTTGTGATGGCAGGTCGGGAATAATTACAGTGGCTACATTGGAAATTCAATTATATGTGACCTCAACCTTCTAGTTGTTAGGTTAGGAGTTGTATTAGCTACATCCTAGTTTTCCCTCTCTTGCACTCATCTTGTGCTTATTTTCTTTAGTCACTCTTTTCTTCTTACTTATGTCTTACATTATGTTTTGGTTTAGCACCTTCTTCTTGCGCTTTGAATTTTATTTCTTGTTGTATTGGGTCTTTTCGTTTTGTTCCATTAGTAAGCCCATGCATGGAGATTCTTTCTTTGCCCAAAAGGGAATGTGGAAAAATAGAAAAGGACTTTGTAATACAACAACATTTGGCTAACTCTCTATCCTTCTTCCTTGTTTGGGTTACATCTTTTGGTCATCTTGTACTATGAAACAACCCCCCCATTTATATATAGAATAGCTAAGGTTAGAAATATAAATAGGGACCCTTTTTAAATTTTTGGTCTTAGGATAATAAAACCTAACTCTAAGAAATTGCCTTAAAAAACTCTTAAAACAATCCAAAGATAGGATCCCCATCACAAATCAAAAGTCGCATATTTTCCATGTGATGAACATGAAACACCTTTAAAAACTGTGATGTGCAATCAAACCTCCCACTCTGATATCCCGATCAAACAACTTACAAACTCGCAATCACATTTTGCAGAAATCGCAAGTAATTAAGCATTGCCACTATGAAATTCATTAGCGATTTGCAAAATGTCATATTGCAATGATCAAAATCACATTTCACCTTATAAGAAGGCAACACTACATTACATCATTTTAAATATTGCGATGTGCGAATAGAGTAGTAACCATGTGAAATAATTGTGTTTGAATGTAATAAAGAACTGTTTGATAGGGTAATAAATGTCTAGCGGTTAAAGGAGAGGTAATGATTTTCCAAGTTATGGGGAGTTAACGCTCGATATCCCATCTAAACCTTTCCCATGATCCAAATTCATTTCAGAAGAGTTTTCTATCTTAATTTCCTGATACCATCTATGCTGATATATCTCATCCATTTCAGGCAAGCTACAAAAGACATGTCATTAAGGAAGGTTATGTAGAAGCAAAAGAAAAAAAGCATTGCAGAGTCCGAGTTTATAGAAATGGCTCCTATATTTTGTGATACGATCTACAACACTGATAGGGGAGAAACATCTTGGGAGGTCATATACAGCAAGCTCGAGGATGAGCATCCCAAGGTTACTGTCACAAAAGCAACAACTAATTCAATAAAACCTTCAGGACTCCAATTCAAGGATGCCACCTATTCTTTTGTTTATAGGATAGGAGCAAGAGATAAAATCCTGCCATACAAGGATATTATCAGGTGGGTTATGGAAAACCTCACAATTGAGGATAGGCAATTCATGAATTTGCGAATGGAACTCATGGGGTCATTTAGAGCAGAGGACCTGATGAAAATGTACCATATACCTGACCCTAAGGATATATATGATAAGACATACATGGCCAACTTCAGAAAGAAGAACTAAGAGCCCCTGAAGGTGATTCAAGGCCGGACAGTATTAGAGAACAAATTGAAATTCAAGAAACTGAGTATGTATGATATAGCCTCTTTGGCAAACCATTACAACTATGTAGCTGCTATGTTATGTAGACTATATGGGTTACCCAATAATGCTAAGTTATCCATAGAATGGATTCCTTTAATTGATGCTTGTGTTAATTCCCACATTATGAATTGGGCCACCATCCTATCTAATAACCTAGCCACCATCATCACCGAATATCAATAGAAGAGATCCTCCCCTCTAGAGAACATTCCTCCATTCTATTTCAGTGCCTACATTATGGACACCATCTATTTTTGCACTAAATTTCCAACCATGGCTTGCAAATGGACCTTACAAGACCCCTACCCTATCCAACTCAGTCATAAGAAAATTTGGGAATCCCATTATATACCGCATGTCTATAAAATATGTCATGTTGTTATTTTGTCACTGCATCCATTAATTTTCAATAGGAAAGCCACTATCTTTTCCTAAAAATCCGCCAAAAACCTTCTGGCTATTGGCAAATATTTTGTTGAAGAATGGTTCACCTATATTAGGGTTTTTGGTAGCACAATAGACCCACATGTCCTCCCATTGTATATTTCTGATAATTTGTTGGTAAGGGAAATCACCCACCAAACCGTGGGAAAAGGCCTGACCAAATTTCTCAAAGAAAGAAAGAAGTTATTATGGCCATTTTTTCCTATTAAGTGCGGTTATTTTTCTATGGCAACTTTTAATCATGTGATAAAGTAATCAGTAAGAATGGAAGGATGCAGGCTTCATACTTTGCCGAATAGGCAATTTGATCCAGACAAGATAGCATATAACATCACTACTGTGCTAAAGATCAAGGCATATAACCGTGAGGCTAATGGTTTTGAAGACATGTTATGGTCGGCTGAATCCTTCGAATGATCGTTCGAATGGGCAAGGGAAAATTTGAGTCCTAAAGATTTGAAAACTTTCAGAAATTCAAAAATAGAGGGCTCAAAATAATCCTGATGCACTTGTTCAAAATAGAGGACAAGCCTACACCCAGTGTGACTGTCAATAGCAAAGGACCTAGTTCTCGCATACAATCTCTGATGAATAATAAGAAAACAATGGATAGAAGGAAGGCCCGAGCCACTGATAAAAAATAATAAGCTAGTAGGAAGTCGGTCAAGAAACAAGTTATGAGCACCCCACCTGAAGAGACCAATTCAGAGGTCAAAAGAAACAATTTGGAACAAGAGTGGGATCAGTTTAATAAGAAACTGCAAGACACTCCCAACACGACAGATACCCAGGAAACAATGGAGTGTCAAACTCCTCTGCATAATCAGGAAAATATAGATTACAAGCTAATAGATGAGCAAGCGAAAATGTCTTAGCAGACTGACATCATCCCTTCTCTACCCACATTAAAGATTTTCTTGAAAGTGACTAAAATCCCTCCTCTAGATGTGTTCTACAACCCACTACACAAGGGTGTAGTAAGAAGACAAAGGGAAAGGAGAAGGGTAGAAACACCCAAGCTCCCACCCAGAAATGAGCCAATGGACATAGTTTGGAGGGAAATTCCTTCCAACCCAGCTAAGAACTTGACTAGATTATCACAATTTACAAGATCATATGCAACAGGCACCATGGGCAAAGCCACCAAAGTCTCTATTTTGGTGAGAGAAAAGGAGGAGAAGATTTAATAGCTCGATCAGCAGCTCGAAACAGAGAGGGAAAGTGTTAACAAGCAAGCCGCTGACCATCTCGCCCAATTGCAACAGAGCATGGAGGTCCTCAATATAAGCCATGAAGCCGATATATAGGTCAAAAATATGCAACTCCAAGAATTGCAACAAGCCATGGAATGATATAAGGATACTTCTACTGTCGAGGAGTTCATTAAACATGCGATGGAACTGAATTCCCTCCTGATGAAACAACAAGAACAATTATGCAAAATGATGTCACACATCGCTCCTTATTTGATGAGTAGTGACCAACTAATAGATAAAGAAAACGACCAAGGAACTGAGTTTACTGATCTAAATGTGGGGGCTTGACTTAATGAAGCTCTTAGATACTACGTGTGCTCATGGCATACTAAGCAATGCCCTTAATTTGACTACATATTGGAAAATACCTCTAAAAATCACTTTATTTAACCCCCTACCAATACAAACCAAATACACCTTCCCAATTTAAAAAGCCCCTACTTTCACTAGATATTGTAGGTATCAATTTTTTCATTAACATTTTTTATACTGCTTTATATTTATATTGGGAATGAATTTTATTTTATATATTTTTATATATATTGATGCATATATGTCAACAAAAGCATGTAGAATCATGAATTTGAAATAAAAAATCATAAAAGCATGGATTAAACCATATAACATCATTCATCTAGTATTTATAATCTTCATTAACTGTAAGTCCACAAATTACATGTTCTCATTTATATAGCATGTAAGGGCACTACACATAACCAAAATAACATCGAGTGAAATCCATCTCTAAACTGAAAGTATATCAACAAATAGGATGTGGATGACCTCTACCATCCAAAAAAATCATCCTACAAAAAATACCTACATATCATCAAAACCATTGCCTGTCTTGGGTTATTTGTCATTAATATCACCCTCTAAGCATTAACATAAGATAGAAAAGGTGTAGCATGCCAAGTCAAGATTTTGTTTGAGTGACAAGTACATTTTTAGTAAGGTCATGATACAAGAGTTTGAAAACCAATGTCACTAACATCAAGGTACACATAGGGCTGGGTTATCAAGATTAAATATGAGTTCAATACCCTAGTACATGACAAAATCAAATGGAAACATTGCAATCCCCTCAACCACGAAATCCTGAAAAACTAATAAGTTTACTGGATTTTGAGTGATATCTAAAATTGTACTTTCTCCATATGAAATCTAATGAGGCCAGAACTAGTCAAACATCTTGAGTAATTTCATTGTAATGTTAAAAATTTAAGTAAAAGGAAGAAAATGAAAGAGAAAGGAGAATCCCACTTTTACCATGAATTGCATGTAAATACTAGTGCCATAGGTTTGAATATTAATCTACTATGGACTTAATATTAACATAGTTTTTTTCGTTCTCCCTCCCACTCTTGATGCTCCAAAAGTACTCTTCAATCTCTATTTTCTCGACCCAGTTGTTTTTTGTCTCCATGTGGCCAATGTATTGTATAAACAATACCTTATAATACACATATTTGTATAGAACATATAAAAACCCTTTACCCACCTATTATATGCTCTATATATTATTTCATTTTTCCCTCATTTTTTATGCCCCAATATGAATGGATGTGATATGATATTTCTTTGTCAGTGAAGCCCCGTGGATCTAAAAACCAGAATCTCAGAGTTCATCGAATGGCAAGAAAAAAAAGATGGGAGGAAAGCTAATTTTCCTGATATTGAGGAGGCACACAATGTCATTATGTTCATGGATTAGGATGCAAGGATTAAACAAGATGAGCTAGCAGTGGCAAGAGAAGCTGGGGTGGCAAAGAATATAATCAAGGCGGCAAACCACACTATATTTTCCACTACCCTGGTAAGAGAAGGCAATCCAAAAGAAATGCTAGATTTAGTTGATTTGCATAAAAGATGGTAGGAAAAAGCAGAAACTCAAAGGGAAGCAATCATAAAATTGGCAAAGATCGACTAGGATTTGTATTGGCAATACCTCATCAAGCCTCATAGCCAAATCATGACCCTTAACTGCTCACTTCATTCAAATCAACGAATTCTGCCACCTCTCACTGATGTGATTATCGCAAGACATGCCAGAACACATTTTGGGGCACCTCCTCAAGTTGAACCGATGGCCGACATATGTGATTTGAAGGAAAATATGGTAGGCAACAAATCATCATCATAGCCTCTCCTCATCAAGCCACTATTTATTTTTAGAGTTAGTTAACTAGTTAGGAGGAAGGTTCTTCGAAACCTCCTCAAATTGTTGTATAATCTATTCTTTCACATTAGTTAGAATAATATTTATACCCTTGTCATGCATTTAGAGAAGGGTCCAAAATTTTATCAAAAACATTTGCAAAGAATGCACTATTGTAATTTTATGAATGCGTTGGTGAAATTATGGAACATGATCATTTATTTTAAATATCATATTACTTTCCTTTGTTGATGCACTATTGTATACTTGGGAGATAATTTGATCTAAAGAAAGGAGTTGATCCATGTCTTTAGTCAAATGAGTAGAATTTCACACAAATGGTACTTTTATCTTGTATGAATGATTTTGTTTCTGTTTAATTAGTCACAACACTTTATTTTCATGAACTGTGTATGTGATATATTCTTTTTGTTAAGTGTTAATTGCACTATTGTATGATGCCTAACTAAAATTGTCTACTTTCATATATAAATCATCATATATGCAATATAGTTTATACAATTTATTTAAATAAATATTTAGTTAGAGGAATTATCGTTATACATTATTATCTCTGTTTTATGTATGATTGATCTTTATTATCACATGCCAAGTAGATATCTTTGTAGATTGCATATCACACATAAATACCCAAGTTTATATTAGAATAAGTTAGTTAGAGATTTGTATAATAGAATAGGTCATTTAGATTATCATTATTCTATTGCAATCACTCATGAACCACCCACTCTCATCTTAAAACCCACACTCGGAAACTAGTCGCATCATCCCTTGTAAAATTTTCGTTTTTACAAGTTAATTTTCATTTTTATTTTATTTTATTTTTACATTTTTAAGGTTCTTTTTTGTTTTTTTAAATATATATTTTATGGAATTTAATTTATTTTTTGTCATGAATTGTCCCCTTGCCACCCTTGGCTAGTTGGGCCTCGGGTCGCGAGGAATTTTTTTTTTAAGTTTTTATTTTATGTTTTATTTTATTTTTGTAATTTTTTTTTTACATGTTATTGTTAATTTTTTTTCACATTTTATAGTTTTTGATTTTTTTTGTCATGTTTTTTTTTCATGTTTTATTACTTGTTATTATTATTATTATTTTTTTCAATATTTGAATTTTTGTTTTCTTATGTATCATTCATATATATTATTTTTTTTGTAGGGTATGTGTCAACGCTTGTCTAGTAGCCTGATCCCATTATGCGGAATTTAAAGGTTGATTTTAAATTTTTCGTTATAATGAATCGAGTTTTCCCCACAATGTGTTAATTTCATGGTTGGCCTTTAAGTTTTCATTACAATGGGTTGAGCTCACGTACGTTGCATATTAATTTGATAGTTGATTTTTAAATTTTTTCACAATATATCATGTTGTCTTAGGCTAAGATTTCAAAATCGCTATATATTTAGCATTTAAAAAAAATTAACTCTTGATATAATAACTCTTTCATTCACGTGTTCATTTTTAAAGTTTTTTTAGTCATAAATTTTTTCCATAATGTCATCCTTAAAATATTTTGAAAATTTAAGATTGTTTTGTACTCATAACCCTTGCTTTTAATTCCATGGTTGAAAAATTATCAAGAATTTTAATGTTTTTCTAAGTTATGACATTTTCTCTTTAATGTTATGGTTGGAAAAGATTATAAATGTTTTTTCTTAGCACCACACTTGAAAATTGTTGGAATTTTAAGGTTGTTCAAAGAAATGATATTTTAAATTTAATGTCATGCTTAAAAATCATTGGAATTTTAAGGGTTTTCAAAGACATGATATTTTATCGTTAATCTCACACTCAAAAATTATTGGAAGTTTAAATTTTTTCAGTGTCACGAAATTTTGTTTTTAATGTCACTACTGAAAAATGTTGAAAATGTACCTTGAGAAAAACATTATTTCGACATCAACACTTTTTGATTTCAAGGTGTTTTTTGCACCAAACAAAATGGCTTTTATTGTTTTTTACTGTTACTTTTATAAAATATTGAACATTTACTTTGAAAAAAAAAACATTTTTCAAACATCAACACTTTTAGATTTCAAGGTGTTTTTTCATGTTTTTTTTATTTTTTATTTTTCATTTCAAGTACCCATTTTGAGGTCATAGTTCTCGTTTGATCGGTAACTATGCTGGTAATTACGATTCTTCTGAATCCATAGAATTCTGGTCTGAAAAACCTTAGTGGTCTATCGCTAGCTTAGCAGTGACAAAGCGAAGACCCATCACATTTACTTGTGTATACAACACTGTCACCTCCAAGTTTGCACACACCCTAGGTTCATAAAGTAAAGTTGGTAGTCCCGGGAGTTGTAACATTCTTGCTGTAATACTGTAGCTCATCACTTTTTGGCACTGTTGTCAGGGAGGTGTCTGAGTAATATGTGATTACTACTTTCTATATTCCATTTTTTATCTTTGACATTCTAGCATTAGTTTCATTTCTGTAAAAGTAATTTAGCTTTCTTTCTTTTCCATACCACATTCTTTGCTTTATTTACCATTCTGCAAGTGACATTTCATTCAAGCAATTAGTTTTCCTTTAGTTAGTTAGTTCCCATTCAATTTGTGATTTCAATTCTACAATTATTTTCAAAGATTTAAAAAACACAAAACAAAACAAAAACACTTCTTTCATGCCTCGTAGGAATAGGGATAACTTAGGGAAATTTTTGCCAAATACCCCCACCCCTTCAAATAGCCAACCTTCCCTCTTCTTCGGTGGCTATGAGTTGGAGGAACCCTTAGGTGAACAACTAGAGATATTTGAAGAGCCTATAGGGGGAGGAGAAGAAGAAGAACCCATTCCAACTGACCCAATGGTTGAAAATATAAATGACAGAGGAAATAGAGAAATATTTGAGGGTACCTTCCCCATCAGAGAAACTAATGGGGATACCAAGATGAAGAATATAAGTCCCTCTTCTCTTCTTCATTTCCATGGTATGACCTCAAAATATCTAGACACTTTCTTGTTTGAGTTTATTGTCATATGTAGAACCTATGATTACAACAATGATGAGCAGAAGTTGAAACTATTCCGATCCACTCTCAAGGATGCAACTTTGCACTGGTTCGTGGGCTTACCTAGGGATAGCATCACAACTTGGGCTCAAATGAAAAAATCCTTCAACAAAAAGTATCGAGACTACTGTTGGTGAAAAGACACTAAAGAGGTAATTTTTAGGATTACCTTAGGGCATGATGAATTCCTAGAGGATTATGAACAAATATTCCAGTGTAGCTACAAAAGTGAAAGTGCACATTTGATCCTGAGTTACTGAAGCTAGTCCTGCTTAGAGGTGTAAGGGAAAATCTTTTGGACACCCTAAACCTACTAGCAAGAGGGGACATCTACTAGCTACCCTATGAAGATATCAAGACTGTCTTTAGGAACCATTCTAGGGAAGCGAGGAAAAAGGCTAGGGGTAGTCAAACTATGGTAAGTCCATCCTCTTCCAATAAATCCATCAAAGGTGAAATTGGAAATATGCTGGAAGATTTCAAGAGTGAGATGTTGCAAACCCTTGCCCTATAAATGAACACTATGCACATCAAGAGAAACTAGGAGGAAGTTGAGAGAGAATTAGCCATTTTCTTCCCTAGATGGACAAGGAGGCACCCTACGAATGAATGTCCATTGAATTTGATTGAAGCCTGCTCGGTCTGTGAAGACAACCACTCCATAGACAAGTTCCCTTCTCTACCTAGACTAAAAGTTGTGTATCATGGAACTGAAAGGGTGACTGAACAACTCTGCTACATAAATCAAAGGAGACCTCATAGGCATCGGCCATACTAGCAAGGCTTGCAAGGGTCATGTCATGCCTATTACAACCCTAAATAGACCACATCCATTCCCTCTTAGGGCCCCCCTACTGATCATTCCTCATCTACACGTCCTCCTTCGTCCTTTGCACATCAATACCATTCCCAACCAACCAACTAGTCATTTTAGCCATATGCTCTACCACAACCTTAGTGGAATGCACCGCCCCAGGGGTGGAGGCCCCCATACAATAATTCTCTAGATTTATTGCCTTCACAACCTACTCAATCACAACTTTTACACCCTGCACCACGTAAACAATCCCAGATGCCTACCCAGCCAAATCTGAACCTGAACAATAGACAGGCACATCAATTATATAGTGGAGAGACATCCTATCCTGCTTATGCTGTGAAGATTCAAGAAATCAACTTATGATTTGGGAGAGTACTCCCGGACAACCAACTTCTACCTCCACCTAAAGAGAGTGAGGAAGAAAGAGAGGAAAGCATGCCTAGAGTAAATCCACCACCCTTTCTTGAGAGATTAACTCATCTAGTCCAACCTAACCTAGAAGAGGATGAACTTTTTGGTGAACTGAAAAATCTATGTGTCAATATTCCACTTCTCCAAGCCATAAAGTATGTACGGATTTACAACAAGTTGATTAAGGAGAAATGCTTCAAACATCTAGGGAGGTGAAAAAGAGACACCCCTACCATTAACATCATTGGACAACTGTCTGTCTTAATGCTGAGGCAGGCAATTTGTCCAAAGTATTTGGACCCTAGAAGCCCTGTATTAGATGTGCACATTAATGGCACAATTGTCCCACACACTTTGATTGATCTTGGGGCTACCATTAATGTGATGAGTAAGGACACCATGCTCAAGCTCAATCTCCATGGTTCATTGAGAAATACCACAATAGTCTTGCAATTTGCATACCATTCCACAATGACCCCTAAGGGGATTGTGGAGGATGTGATGGGTTCCATTGAATCTTGGGAGTACCCTGTAGACTTCCTGGTTCTCTAGCCTAAGGCCAAGCTTACGGGTTACCCTCTCATCCTTGGGAGGCCCTGGTTAGCCACTGCCGATGCCTACATTAGTTGCAAGGCTGGAAATATGACTATAAAAAATGGGAATATATCGAAGCAGTTAGTCTTGTACCCTCCTACTCAGCCATCTCTAGAACATGAATTACCTTTATGGCTAGAAGAGGAGGAAGAAGATGAAGTCCACTCAGCCCAAATCTATACCTTAGAAACAACCATGGGAGGAGGACAATGGGATGAAGATGATTTGATTGAACACATAGTCCAAAGTCAAACACCCAACACCTTTTCCTTAGATGAAGTAGTAAAGGAAACCCATAAAAACCATCAGATTGATCTATGCTTAGATGATTCATAGGGTCCTTCCTTTTGGCCTATGCAATGCTCCTACCACTTTCTAGAGAGAAGTCCTTAGTATCTTTTCCAAGCTAGTACATGATGCATTAGAAATTTATATGAATGATTTTACACCCTATGGGTGTGATTTCTAGGAGGCTCTGTCCAACTTAGGTAAAGTGATGAACAAATGCATTGAAATGAACTTATCCCTTAGTCTTGAAAATTTTTATTTCTTGATGACTGCAGGGATTGTTCTAGGTCATTCAATATCCCAGCAAGGACTGCAGGTACACCCAAACAAAATAGCCATCATCCAAAGGGTCCCACCTCTGCAAAAACAAAGAGATGTCAGATGTTTTCTAGTTTTAGCTGGATACTATCGAAGGTTTATAAAAGACTTTAGCAAGTTAGCTTCTCCTTTATTTGTGTTTTTGGCCAAAGAATCTAAATTTTTATGGTCAAAAAGTTGTCAAGAGGCCTTGGACACCCTGAAGGACAAGTTGACCACTGCACGTATTCTCCGAGGCCCGAATTGGGCCCTTCCTTTTCATATACATGTTGATGCCCCACAAAAAGCCATAGGAGAAGCTCTAGGCCAGATAGATGAAAAGTTACCTTATGCCATTTACTTCATTAGTAAGAATCTATCAAAGGCCGAACTAAACTACACAGTGACCGAAAAAGAGCTCCTAGCTATTGTGTATTCATTGAAAAATTTAGGCATTACATCAGAGGTTACCAAAAATTTGGACATAATGACCATGCTACAATTAAATACTTGATGAATAAACTTGATGTGAATGCCCAACTTATTAGATGGTTACTTTTATTACAGCAGTTTGATCTAAATATTGTTGATAAGCCTAGCAAGGAAAATGTTGTTGCATATTTTTTATCGAGGTTAACTTTTCCTACAAGGGAGGAAGGAATGGTTGATGATCAGTTACAGTATGAACACTTATTCGCCATTTCAGTTCTCTCTCCATGGTTTTCTGACATAGCAAACTAGTTTGTGTCTACAAACTTCCCACTGAATTTGTCCTCCAACGATAAAATCAAGACTGTGAGGAAGAGTGCCCTGTTCACTTGGATTGGGGGCAACCTCTTTAAACTAGGCCCAGATCGAATTCTGAGAATATGTGTCATGGAGGAGGAAATCGTTGACATCCTTCTGACCTGTCATGATGGGCCTTGTGAAGGTCACTTTGCAACCAAGAGGACAAAATTCAAGGTGTTACAAGCTGGTTATTATTAGCCCAGTCTTCATTAGGATGTGAGAAGGTATACTAGTTAGTGTGATTGATGCCAAGGGATGGGAAAGCCTACTCCAAGGGATGAAATGCCTCTGCAACCTCAAGTGACATTCGAGCCATTTGACAAGAGGGGTATGGATTTCATTAGACCTATTAACCCTCCATCCAGGAAAAATTAGTACATCATTGTGTGAACTGAATATATGATCAAGTGGGCTGAAACAAAGGAAATCAAGGTAGCAACAGAGGAGAAAGTGGCTGAGTTCTTAAGGAAAATGTATTTTATAAGTTTGGGTACCCTACAGAACTGGTCACTGATCAAGGCAGCCCGTTTACATCTAAGACGATTGAATACTTGTTAAGCCAGCACAAGATGAAGCATAGAACATCCACTCCTTATCACCCACAAGCTAATGGGCAAGTGGAGGTGACCAACGAAGCAATGGAGGGCATTCAGACCAAAGTGGTTAGCAGCAGCATAAACGATTTGGTAGATACATTAGTTGACGACACTTGGGACTATAATACCACCTGGAAGACCACCACTGGATTCACTCCCTATGAGTTGGTCTATGGGAAGAAGGCCATGTTATCCATTGAATTTGAGTACAATACATTGAGGATGGCAGCCCAACTAGATCTAGATCTCACTAGTGCACAAAAAGACATATTTCTCTAGTTGAATGGGTTAGATGAATTTAGCATGCAGGCCCTCCTACACACAAAGGTGGCTCAAATTCAGAGGAAGATCTCGCATGACAAGAACATCAAGGACAAAAAATTTCAAGAAAGTGATTGGGTTTTGTTATATAATTCTAGAAACAAATATTTTAAGTGAAATTTAAGGACTAGATGGTTAGGTCCTTGTGTCATAGAGAAATGTCATGATAATGATTCAGTGTAGATTAGAACCATTGATGCAGAGGCCATTCCTTCACTTGTTAATAGGCACAGATTGAAGGTTTACAAGAATCCATTGTCAAAGCAAGGATTCATTGATGGCATCAACAAGACAATGATGGTGGTGGAGAAAGTCTCAATCTCTACCTCATCAAGTCACTAAAAAAGAAAAAAAATAAGGAGACCCATGTGAAAGCCTCCATGAGGCACTTGAGTCCCACTGTTGGGTTGAAAACCTCTTGAGGAAGCCCAATGGTGTAAAAAAAAGAACACAAATAAAAATTTCTCTAGGTGAAAACCTCTTTTGAGGTGCCTAGGGTAAGCAACTAGGACGAAAACCTCTTGGAGGTAGACTAGTTGCTTTCAAAAAGAGAAGAAAACAAAAAAAATTATACATAGAAAAAGAGAAAATAAAATTTTGAAAATATTGTTTGTAGGACATCAGGAGGAGGATTACGGAAGCAAGAGAGGATCAAAAGGGACCTATCCAGTTCATGTTTTTATTTCTCCATTCATTATCCTTCATCATTCCATGATTCCCTCCATTTTTCTAGTCATTTTGCTCAGTTTGCAAGGTTTTTTTGTTTTCTACAGAATTCCCTGAAAACCTATAAGATGATCATGTAGGAATTATAGTGGCTTGGGAATCCCAAAGGAAGTAACCGTAGAGCAAGGGGATGACCTGCTTATGTCAAAAAAATAAATTTCCTCTTCACCATCTCATCACCATACCTCTCTGCATCATGATCACCCTTGCATTCATCCAAAAAATTCAGTTTCAAAAAATTACAGTTTTCAAAGAAAAAAACACAAAGAAAAGAGGATGAAGATGGAGAACTAGGGGACAAAACTTGAAGGCTATATCTCTCATTCAAAAATCCCTACACCCGTTCTCTACCCATGCCTACTATACTCATGATCCAGAAGTGAAAAATGATTAAATTTTTTTGAGGGAGAGACTACATGACATCCTATAGGAAATTCTGTAGTAGCCTGTCCCACAATAATAATAATCACATGTTGCAGTCAGCTTCAAATATGGAGATCTAGAGGTAAAAAATCTCCTACTGAGCTTAGCAGCCACATCAGTATCATCATGATCGCCATCCAAGTCCCTTCACATCAAAGAAAAACATCATATGATAATAAACAAAGGTAGAAAAGCACATGCAAAAAACACACAACAAAGACTTCACTCTTTGACAAACAACATCAAGGCATCATTACAATAGGTATGTATCTCGCTTCCACTCTTTTGTTAGCATAATATGATCAAAGATGTAAAAGTTGTGAAAGAGTTGGTTTTATAAGCATAAGGTGTCCAGTTAACTTGGCCACCTTCACTTAGTCAACAAGGAGAAGACAATTAGTCCTTACACACATGGCATTAGTCAAGTCAAATAAAACTAGAAATGAGGTTGAAATTGGTTAAACCACTAATCCCTGAAGTGGGAGTTGATTACGAGGTGAGGATAATGATGATGTGGTAGTGGGATCAATAGTCTAAAAATGGATACTCATACCTTTGATGCCAACACACCACCCCACTCAAATAACCCATATGAGGAAATAAATGTTCATCCCATGCATAGAGGCATTCATATTCTCAAGGATACACACTAGAAAAATTGCTTTAGGCCATCAAGCATTCTACAAGAAAGGCAGAATTCATTTTTTTCCAACGGAGGAGCACCTACGAGATCCTATAGGAAATCCTATAGGATCCTACAGGATACAAAACAACACCTATAGGATTGGTAGTGAGCAGTTTTAAAAGGGAAAAACAAAGGTTGGCTTCATCAGACAGTGATAAGGAGGTAGGAGCTGCACTTTCGAACAATTTCCAAGTAAAAAAACATATAGGAAAGCCTTCTATTTTGTTGAAAAGATTGTGGTCTAGGGGAATTGTCCACATAATTTCTATTTAAAATTCCTCGTCCATTAAATTTTGTATCATACATATACAACCCTACATCCATCAGAGAAAAATGATAGGGGGATTTAATAATAGGGAACCCACGAACACAGGGAGGATTCATCAACACCCTCATGTACTAGAGATATTCACAAGGCACAATTGGATGGGCTTATTTGAAAAATTGAGGGGATATGATGATGAAGTGGCCAGAGACTTTGCTCTCTCCCTCATTCCACTGACTAGGACCTGTTAGGTTCCTATACCATGACTAGGGAAATGCCAAATATGTCATCCTTTCCATGCTGCAAAGGTTCCATATTTCCAAGAAAATAAAAAAATTAAAAAATGAAAAGAGGGTATGCCCTAAAAGAAAAATCAAAGGGAAAAAAGAAGAATGAATTGGCCAAGAGAAAAATGAAAGAAATGAACCCCAACCAAAAGGCCAGGAAAGTGTGCTAGCTCAAATGCCACTACTGTTCCATTTTTTAATAACTTCAAATCACACAATCAGTGATTTAGTCACATTTAATGGATGGCCCAGCAGCTCAATCTGGGCCAGTCCATATTTAAATTTATTGTTGTAGAATATAGAATAAAGGTCTGTCCAAACAGTTTAAGCTTGGCAGATTACTAGATAGATAGAGAAATAAAGGGCCCAACTGCTTAATCTGAGCCTTTGGAAGAGATAAGGATAGATTTAGATAGGAGGGCAATCAAAAGAAAAGAGGACAATTAGGGTTTTCTAGTCCAAATGCACCCAATCCAAAGGAAGAAAAAATGATAGGTGTATTAGGCTGGGTAGGCAGTTTGAGGTTGCAGAAACAAGGTTGTGATCACCTTTTCTTGTCAAGAAGCACTCATCTCATCAGTAACATTGGTACCATGGCAGTTGTTTGGTTGCATAACAATGGAAGCATGACTAATTCCCCTTCATTCCCCCATAAGTCTTCTACTAACATCCCCTCAAGGACCTTGGCATCTGCCCAACAGTCCTATTTCACTTCATTTTATGAGAAATGCTAAGCTAAACTCTGAGCTTTGTTAGCGAAAAGAAGCCACATTCCTTGTGTAAAAATCATTACTCCATACTCCTTTCATCTTCCCATGTCTAAGTTTTCACTCCAAAAACTTATCATTTGCTCATACAGTTTCATTCCATAAAGTCATATTAACATTTAACCCTATTATATAGCTCCCTAAATCATTTTCCCATCCCTATCATACAAAAAACTATATTAAAACACCCCCAAATAAAAAAAATACTAAACATCCCTACCCCTTGGCACTATATCCATATAACCCTAGTTTGGGGAACATTGAGTTCATTTGGGATTGGTATTAGCCCTTCTGCATCAAAAATGCTTGGGGTTAATTTAACATTTGGTTAAATTAATAACCATGCTAACCCCCTCACACATAAACCATAACTTATTACCCTTCGCGCTTATATATTTCGGGTATCATTTGATATTTGATTAAACAAATAACCATGACCCTAGCACTGAACATATAAAACCCATATAACCAAAGTTTATTACCCCCAGCGCATTATCAAGCAATAAAATATTTTGCGGGTCCCACATCCAAAGCTGCCCGCTGCCCATAACTTCCCATCTGTCGTCCGATCCAGAGCCTTTAATCCAACGGTGGGTGGAAATATCGCATGCCCCGATCTGCTGAAGATTAGTGTTTTGGGGATGGGCGGTATTGTTGCCGTACACCCACCATGCGTCAATCTCCCAGCGTGATCGGAGCCCCCCTCTACAATACTACCCCAGTCCAAAAGCGGTGCGGGGAAAACCAGAAACCACCCGTCACCTGCCCGATGACGTCTGGTCCCCATCACCATATGACATTGTGTACACGTTGGCCTACCGCTGCTCTGTACCACTTCCACATCACCCACTAACATCTGCGCCCTGCCACTATACGCGTCAGCTGCCACGTCACTCTCCACACCCACTACGCGCCAGAAATACGTCATGCTGATGTCATCCCCGAAAAGCGCCAAAAGTGCTAAAATGTCCAAAATTCAATAAAAAGTCGTGAAAACGACTATTTTTGCTTATTTTCTATTGTTATGCTGGAGAAGAACATGCATGCGGTTTATGAACAATCTGCCACCAAATGCGCATAGACCCTACAGCTCGAGTTGTACCCTCTAATTGCCCTCGACACCATTTAAAACAGGTATTTACCCATTTGTTCACCTGCAAACCCTATTTTTCCACGGTTTCTCCATAAAAGTTGTTTAAACATCTACAAATTCAACCTAAAAGGCACTCGAGAACCTGAAATTCCACCTGTAAACTCACATGTTGACCCCCTGTGCAAGAGGAACCCGACAACTTGCCCTCCTCTGCAAATTCACTATTAAAACACATTTTAAGTTTGTTTCTGCTAATAGATTCTCTAAACGACCCATGCATTGAGTCCCTTTATCAAAATCCTCTGCAAATTTCGCTTCTTTGGCTAAAAAAATCAATCCCATTCCCTCTGTTGTTTACCCACAGAGCCTATCAATCCAGTGAATTCATTTGAAAGGATGTCTAAATTATGCAAAATTTGTTTTTTTACCATAAACAATACACAATGAAGGCCAGTTCTATATATAAGCTCATTCTACAGCTCCCTTACAAAGCTCCAGAGACAATTTTCACTGTTCAGTTGTTACACCAATCCAAATTTCAGGTTACAGACACAGAGCATTCAAGATGGCCACTCCAGCAGCCTTCAACATCACTCCTCTCAATGCACCTCATAAAGAACTAGAAGCACTGGCTTTGGCTGATAGGGACCACCTAATTTAAGACTTGGTGGGTGACAGAAACCACCTCCAGACATTCTGTCAGTTGAGAAACAATTTTTTGAACAAGTGTGATATGTATGAAATATGGGAATCAAACTTGCCCATTTACTTCCTCCCTTTTGTCAACATTTTCCCTGAAATAATCCACCTCTGTGCTAAAAACTATGAGACAAATCAAAGAGCAATCAAGTCTCCATATGGGAGCATCCTCTTTCATATAACTCCTGAATCCATCAACCAAATGCTAAATTTCAAGAAAACTCAGCTTCTAGTCCCTCTCTCTATGAAATTCCTGCTTGATGAAAGTCCTAAACTCTCCAGCTCTGAGATATCCTGAACTGCCAAAGTATTCATGAGAGCAGATCGCCAACCTACAGAGCCACCTCCTTTTCTCTATTTAGTTTTCAATGAAGTGGGAAAGTTATTAGTTGGTATGATATCCTATGTGTTGGGTTTCAAAACAAGTGAGCACATTGATGAAACTATTCTGGTCCTATTGTCCACATATAGCCCAGGACAACCCCCTGCTGTCAAGTACAATTATGCCAAATTCATCTCCAATAAGATACATGACCATCTAGTGAAACTGGATAGGGAAGGAGTCTTCAAATACTCTTCTTACATCTACCATTTATTCATGTATCATCAGCCAGACTGCTTCCAATGCCCCATCAAAATATTGGACTCTAAAGGAGAAAAGAGGTCTGTAATTTTCTGGACCTCAGTCTTTCATGAAGTCCACAATTCCCCCTACTCTTACTGTGAGTTCATCGACCTGTTTGTCTATCCAGTTTCTTGTCTCCTGAAGAGAACTCCTCCTGCCAGGCTATCCTATGACATGTACAAAATATTGTAGCTTTCAAAGAACTACAAAATAGGTGACTGGTACTTCTACCAGAATCACACTGTCATTAAGATCTATGGCTGTGAGCTCTGTCCCTACAGGCTGCCAAGATATGTGCCAATGAGACTGTTTGCCTTGGAGTATTACAGGCAACTTATCAATTCAGATTTAGCTCATTTTCATAGTGCCAAGAAAAAGGCTCGTTTGAAATTCAAAGACCAACTAGGCCCCTTTGTCATGAACAAGAAAGAAGGTTGGCAAGATGCTGACCAAATATTGGGGGAGAAACTCAAGTTGAAAAGGAGTTTTTGGTGGGTACCTTATGACCCAGATGGTTTTTTCAATGTCAGGAAAATAAAATATAGGCTGTCCACCTATGAACATTGCAAAATCCCACAAATAGAACAACTTGCTAATCAAGATGAGTGGGTGCAAGGTACACTAGTTGAAGAATTCACTCAAGAAGAAATAATGGAGCAAAATGTCAAAGATTTGGAAAAAACTCTTGACTTTGATTCTTTTGAGCAGGTAACATTCAAACTGTCACAACCAGTTGGAGAGGGCCCATCAACTGTTGTAGCTTCACAAGCTGCCCAAGAAAGATCCACACCAGCAGCAGGTACAACAAAAGGAAAGGAAGTAATGGCTGCAAAGCAAGATACAGTGACTGAACAACCTACTACCTCAAAGGAGTAGAGTCAAGGGAAAACCCCTCCACTGTAGACAGAGGCACCATAGGTACCAACATTACAGACTCCTCTTAATGAGGAAATGGGAAAGAAGCGGGATAGGGAAGAAACTACACCTGCTAGTGGCTCAACACAGCAGCCAGAGGCCAAAAGGCAAAGAATTGATCCTCAAGTTGAGGAGGAAATAAGTGAAGAAGTCATAGAGAGTCCAAGGAGGGAGAAAGAAACTAGCCAGAAAACACCTACCAGCTCATTCCAGCAAGAGCAAGAGAGGCAGCATGGTATGGAGGTGTCCTCCTCAAGGCAGCAAAGCAAACAACCACTTGGGATTAAAGGAACTTTCATGGAAATCAAGGCTCAAAATAAGTTGTTAAGAGTACAACTGTATGATCAATTCCTCAAGACAACACCCTCCAATTAGTAGAGATTAATGGCAGCCTATGACTTTAAGGAAGAGAAAATGATCTTAAGTCATTTTAAGCCGAAGATACCATAGCCACAAACAACTACAGATTATGTAAGGACAAACTTACAGGTCCTCTCCAAGGACATACACCCGATGGATCAAATTGAGCTACATAAGCAAATAGGTGAAATGGTCTATGCCACTCTAGCAGACAAGGCTATGTTGGCCCATCAACTGAAGGAATCATTGAAAAATACAAACACTCAGTTGGATTTGGAGAGAATGTCTTCCTCGGCCAAAGATAACAAAATAAAGACATTGGAGGAAATCATTGTGGAACTAGTACTTGATCCTAAGAAGGGTGCTAAAGGCATCCAGGCCCTCATAATGAAAAAGGAGGAAGATATGGCTGCACTCAGAAAACAATTGAGGTTGCCTCCAACTATGCACCCTCAAACTACAGAACTTGTGCAAGAGAAAGAAGGTGAAGATATAATGGATCTGCTCACGAGGATGAATTAAAGAATAATTCAGATGGAGGAAGAGTTAGAGAAAGCATTGCAAGACAAGCAGGGAGAATCGACCTCCCAGCCACCTCAAACAGCTCCAATTGTTGTCACTATCCCTCCGACACAAGCAGTAGCAATCCCTCCTATCATTCTAGCATCCACAACAACAACAACAACTACAGATGCTACAACAACAACATCAACAACACCAGAATCTAGCATGAGCATGGAAGAAATGATGAAAGTAGTCAAAGAGCTAGAAGTTCAGGTGACAGAGGTGAAAGAGGCCAAAGAAAAGTTGGCCAAGACGGAGGCAAGCTATGACAAGTCCAAGATGACAGTGGCTGAGAAACAAAGAGAAATAAAAGCCTTGGACAACAAAATAAAGGCCTTAGAGAAGGAGCTTACTTTAGACAAAACTTTAGTTGAAATCAAGAAGATTTTGTGGGCTAAAATTGGCCAACCAATCACTGACCAATGGCGATCGATTCAGGCCATACATGAACAAATAGAATTGATAGGCCTAGCTCAATTTGAGACTCAAAGGGCTAGAGTAACATTGGGAAACATGCCTGAGCAGGCCAATAAAATGATTCACTTCCTGAACACTCATACCAAAGAGGAGTTGGCAGCATTAGACATCAGTAGTAGGACAGATACTATTCTGACAGCAAAAAAGGTGCTGACCCTGAGAAATTTTGTGCAGACTATAGAAAGAAAGTGCCAGGAAATGCAGGCAGAAATAAATGACTTCAAGCTAAAAATGGCAACATTGCAGAGCAGAGGATTACCCAGCCTATTGACTAGCGCTGGAAGACTATTGACCTGTGAAGAGTATATTACCAGAATGAATAACTATGTTTCCAATCAGATTACAGCATCCTCAAGTACCTCAGAAGAAATAGGGCCCCCCTCTCGACAGAGTATTTATGGCAAATTAGAAAACATGTTTTACATTGAACATGAGATAAATCATCTTTTTGAGATTCCACCCAATTTCTATAGATACAGTGAAGCTGATGAAACACTGATTAAAATACAAAGACATCAGCTGCCTACAGAGGATTGGTGGGAGGCAATGTTGGAGATTTTACCAACGTAATTTCGGTCCTTTTCCCTCTTTTGATCAGCTACATATTTTTGATCAGCTACAGGTCAGCAAATTTGGATACACGGTAAATACCTCCCCATAGAATGTATTAGGGGTTGGTTATTTTCTTTCTGGACTGCGTTGTAAACTATCAGACTGTTTTAATACAAAAGCTGTTGAAGATCATTGTTGATGATTGTCTGGATGTGGATTTGATGCCCTCGGACTTGCTACAGAATTCCTATGTCATTCTATGGATCAATAAGATATTCTAAACTGTTTTTTATGTTTTCTCTGTTTACAAATTTCACATGTGTTCCATAATCTTGGTAATAGAGAGGAAGAATAGCCCAGGATTTGTTTAAATACACCCTGTGTTCAATCTCTGTTATTCATCATGTTTTCTTCAGAATTAGTCATAAATATGAATTCTTAACTGCTCATGTTTGCAGTAATTCCTTCATTTTGAATACTGTTTAGGAATTCTTAATTGCTCCTGGATAATATTCATACATTTTCCCTCTACCAGCATAATGAAATATCCCTCACTTCATTCCATCATCTCCAGATTTGAAAATTGTTCCTAGATTGCCTATCCTACTCTGTATCATTACCAATTCCCCAAGAAACACTTTCAGCAGTACACCATCATTGACTCCATTGCCCAATGAAACAGACTGTTTTAGACTTACACCCCGGCTCTGCTTAAAATCACCATCCAACAAACTTAAATCAAAACCCTGTGCATCCTAACTAGCCTAAAATACTCCAAAACAAAGCTAAATTACAAAGAGAGAGCCATCTCTAGTTGCACGTAGGCTAGGACCTGCAGCTAAAAGATTGGTTAGTGGTTACCTCGGTCGTATTCCCTTCAGGAGGCAGGGAACAACCTGAGTGATAATAGGACCCATGCAAATATTGCGTTGAAAGGCCTCTCTATAGAACTCGCCCCTTAAATCATAGGAAAAATCACCACCCTTGCTTTAGGAATGCCTTGGAGAAAGGAGGATAAGGGTAATAGCCAAATTGCAAAGAAGAAATTATTTTCAGAAGGAGAGGAGGAAATTGAAGACAAAAATGGAGATAGAAGAGCAAGCCTATCATATCCTTGGAATGAAATTAGCTACCACCTTATTAAGTATATATCATGTGAAAGTAGGTACAGTGTTGTATATGGATACCATTTTAGGCTACTGCAAGAGTTGAGGTTTGGAGAAGACAAACCTCCTCAAAATACACTCATCATACCCTACTTTCTTCTTCAATCAATGATATATATGAGAATTAAGGTGTAGGAAGGAAACCATCAACAACTAGCCCATCATAGGTTAATTAGACTTATCATAGAAGACACCCTCCAATACCTAAGACTCCCTATCACATGGGCAACGCTCAGAGACATGCAGATAGAGGAAGATATAAAATCTCTTAAGTATGAAAAAATCCCCACTGCCAATGAAAGGGATGAAGAAGAAATAGAGAAGGATGAAGAAGAAGAAGAGGAGGAAGAAGAGGAAGAAAAGGAGAAGGAAAGCGGTGAAGAGACAAAAGAATATGGAAAGGAAGATACTGATGAAAAAAGTGAGGAACTAGAAGGATAAGAAGAGGAGAAAGAAAAATATGAGAAGGGGAATGGAAAATGGGAGATAGAAGACAAGGAAGAATCACCCAGGGTATCTCTAGAACCCGTTGAGAAAGAGGCAGCAACTGCTCTCACTGCCCTTAGTACCCATATCAAGAAAAAAGGGAAGAGACAAGGACAGACTCCATTGTACTTTAGAACAAGAAAAAGTAGATGAATAAGGAGAGGAAAACCTCAAACTCCCACAAAGGTTCCTATTGTCGTTGAACACTCACCAAAACAACAGGAAACGATAGCCCCTCTCATGAAAAATCAAGGAGAAGGATCATCATAAAAAGCTTATCCCAAATATCCCATCACTTATGTTAGGAGGTCCATCACTAGATCTGCCTCATCCAAAGGAAACAACCTCCTACAGGATACACAAAAAGACCTATAGGAGGTAGAGGAAATCTTATAGGAAACTCAGAAATTGGACAAAGAAGGGATCATGCAGCAAGAAACAAAGGAGGAGGATCTAGAGCTAAGGGAACCTAGTCCCCAACCTAACCTTGAATCCTACTACAGGTTCATTGAAGGGGGTAGGGTCATTCCACAAAAAAGTTTCCATCCCATTATTCTTTGAGCTTGAGAAAGAAAGGGCAAGAACCCATAGATAGATGCAAATTTCCAAATCTAAAGGGATAGAGGACATAGGTCACATCGAGGACAAAGTAAAGGAGATGGGCAGAGAAATGAGCAACCTGAGGGATGAAGAGGAAATGATGAAAGCTCATTTGGAGGCAGAAAATGCATGGTTAAAGGGACAACTACAAGAGAGAGAGAATCAATTGGCATCCATGGCTAGTCTATCCTTGGAGGCAATCCAATGCAGGATGCCAACAAAGTCCTATGCATTATATCTTAAGAAAGAGTGGCCACAGTTCCATATCAAAAATCTAGCATAGAGAGGCACTATTCCTTTTTAGGATTGTAGACAGTTCATTTATCTCTATGATCAAAGCACATTGGAGGACAGGGCTAAGATGTCTAAGTTCTACCTACATAACTTAGCCTTGACAGATCTGAATGTATGGGACCCTAATTCAAAATTAGGGGACTGATAGTTGATGGTTTTGGCATCATGGATGAACCATGAGGAAGAAAGGGCTACAAAATGAAGAAAATAATGGAAAAGGAAGAAACATAACATTCATGATAAGAGCTGAGAAATCAAATCCAATGACTGTGATTAGCACACATAAATTGATTGCAAATGACCCTCAAATTGCACCTAGGTACCTTGACGCCCAAGAACAAGAAATCACACACTTTGAGGATGTGTTCATGCTATTAGTGGATGACATCATGAAATATTTCCAAAGTAGATGGAATACTTTGCCCTACATCTTGAAAATCAGAGAGTACCATTCTCCTAAGAGAATGAGAGAAGCACCGAATAGGACACCCATGTACAAGAAAACTCTCCAAAGACTGAACGTCAATTGGATTGGATTGAGACGTAGTCCACAACTTCTCCTAGGAATGTCGGAAGGAAGGAAGGAAGAGGAAGAAAGAAACTTGTGGGAGGAGATAGAAAGGCAGGCAAGAATCTATGCACAGGAAGAGGAAACTACAATAGAAGCATGGGATGTCAGGGAGGCCACAAAAGCAATGAAAGACATGGATATAGATTGAGTTTCTTAGAGGATAAGCAACACTTTCAGTAGGGGGTAATGATGAGCTCTCATCATTGGGTAGCTATATGTACCTTAATACACCTCCTAGCTTATTCAAATCAACTCTTCTCATAATTTATTACATATTTTGATTGTATTTTGCTTAATGAGATGAGTCAAAGTGAGATATTATGCCTAGTGGACTAATATGCATTGATTGCACATTGCGACCAGGCCATAGCTCCATTTGACGAACCTTAAACACCATTGGAAATATCTCATTGAGTATTGTATTGGGTCTTTCTCAGTTTTTGATGATTTGACACTTCATCGGGAAGCCATTTTTCCAAGAAGGGTCACTTCGTCGCCTCACAAAATAAAATTTATTCATAAAGAGACATTTGTACTTCGAGTTCCACCTTCTCCTAATACTTTCCATCTCACGTGGCAATCTTTTTCATCAGTAACCATCATTTACTCTTGCCTTCATGGTTCCCACCAGACCTATTCTGTGTGGTAGCATTATCGAGTCACCCTTGTTCAGAGCATCTACGATGAGTCACCTTTGCACCCATGGAGTCTATTTCACATTCCATTATATCATGTCATAGTATTCCATCCATTTTTTCATATCGTTCATCCTTTATTGCCCATTTTGACCTTCGGTCATACTGTCCCCCATCTCCTCTTGAGTCGAGTCAGTTGTTGTGAGGTCAACCATGGACTTCATGATCTAACAAGGGAAGCCATTTGTTTGTCCATCAATCCCACATTTTCCATTGTTCCTGGTGTCAATCCATCAGTCACATGACTATTTTCCCTTGTGCCTTAGTTGAGGATCCTCAATGCCTCACCTATCACGTGCCCTATTCTATCGACATCAACTCATTTATTCTAGAAGAACAGCCTAGAGGGCTGTGTATCTCGATTCCAACGTCCATTCTTATCTGTTGCCTTGGATAGAGCAGAGGGACTCATCATTTCCCTTTGACTTTGTTTTTTTCATGATCGTGATCCATACACTTGACGGTCTACTGATGCATCAAATTGTACAAGTGATTCCCGGATTTGTGTGAGATGTTTCAGAATCATGAGGGGGTGGCCCTTCAATTATCGCCCCACATGCTCAGATGCCTTCATATTATGCTACAGACTCAGATGAAATTCCACAGATTTAATGGGTTCGGTTCCTACTGATCTCAGTGTTCATATTATTAGAGAAAATTTTGAGGATGTAAATTTATTTTAATGTTTATAAATCTTGGCAAACTTCACTCTATCTAATATGAAAACTATAAAATGTTTTTTGATATCTTTATAAAAATATCCAAATTTCTAATTACTTTATAGGTAGAGTCCATATAAGTTTGGCGATTTTTAGGGGAAGATAATTTTATACTATATAATTTAGGTGAATCATTTTTAGAATAAATGGAAATTGACGAATCTTTTTTTTGGAAAAATCATGGAAAATTAACTCACTTACGAATATAACCCTTGAAAGTTTCCATGCATAGCATGCACGTCTCCTTCAAATGCTCCATTCAATTTTGTAGAGGCCTTCCTTGTTCAACAGGGCTTCTTCGATTGTTCTACGCTCCCTCCCTCCAATTTTTTGTGGAAAGGACATTATCTATCATGTACTTAGATGATATTGTATTCAGTCCTAGCTCATGTTTTTTCTAGGTGCATTATGTATATGAGACACATTGTATTATTTTCTGGCTCAGTTATGCCAGCATGTCATGTACCATTCAACATGTACTTCATTGCTCATTTTTATGTTTCTCGGAGCATCATTATTTTTGTACTAAGTTATCTTGGTAGGTATAGGTATGCCTTCCCCACCTCACTGAGATTAGGTACCACAACATGAAAGGAGACTTGTATTAGTCTCACCCACTCTGTCCCTATCCTCTTTCACTTCAGCTCTATTGGTCTCTTTCTCTCTCTCTCTCTCTGACTCCAGTTTATTGTCTAATGATTGTGTCTTTACAATGTACGTTCTTCATGTTTTTCTCCTAACACTCGTACATTGGGGGGCAATCTGTTATCACCAAAAAATTGATCATCTAGCCTAATTTACTAGATGGGTCAAAGTACACCATGTAAGTCCAATATTACCATAGTAAAATTTCTTTCATTGTGAGAAATTACATAATAAACCACATTTACTATGTAATTTATAATTAAACCCATGTAGAATAATTAAATAAATCACTATTTATTTAATTATCTTCTAGGAATAATTAATTAAATAATTATTTAATTAATATTCCTTGTCATTTTTGACACAGTTATGAAAAATAAACACATAAATGATTAATTATCTTATTTTTTTACTAGGAATAATTAATTAATCACTAATTAATTAGTATTCCTTCTCAAGTATGATTAAATCCATTAGGAATAATTAAACAGATCATTATTTGTTTATTATTCCTTAACAATTTCTGAAATGATAAATAATGATTTATTTATTTATTATTTCTAAATAAAAGTTTAAATAATTTTTCCCTCCTAACCAAATATAATAAAATATTCCAAGTGGTTATTCCAAGAATGGGGTTAATAATATTTTATTATTCCTCATTATTTGAGGATAACTCAATATTTTGTTATAAATATAAGGGTTTTCAACTCATTTTTCAATTTTGATTATTTTCATTGTTGAACTCACTACTGTAACTTTGATTATTATCACTGTCGCACACTATTTTTCTTTCATTTGAGTTCCCATTGAGCTTAAACATTTTATTTGTTGGGTTTACACATTATAGAGGAGAGAGACTCTACACAAGCTCAAGATGTTTGAGGATAGCGAAGAATCCATCCGATAGAGGGGGATTGGTAACATCTATTTTTTCCCTTGACATGTGTTATTTAATAAAAAACTATTCTTTGTATATCTGGTTTCCATTGGATTATTGGAGTTACCCACATTTATCACTATTTAATTTTGTTGTTTAACTATGATTATGGCATAGATCAAGACTTTGGCAAGTTTTGTTTCTATCTGTTGCTGCAGACCTACAATGTTTAGCAGCCATTTATATTGTTGAGACTATTTATCATCCACAGTCTTAGGTGATTTCTTTATATACACCTTTGAGAAGAAACGACTACAACACCGCAATCCTGCATCCTACAAGTCTTGCTGCCCACAAATTGCATATCGGCAAACCCACAATCCTGCATCATGTAGGTCCTAAATCCCACAAATCACATATGAGTGACCCCACAATCCCACATCCCAAAAATCACATATCAACGACCCCGAAATCTTGCATCCTACAGATCCAGCATCCCGCATCTCGGGGACCCCGCACTCCCGTAGTCACAACAATCCCACATCCCTTTGTCCCGCATGCCCCTCGGAATACCTGATGGGCCATCCTTAAGGAATTGTTGGGAAGGGGGGGGGTCGTCGATATGGTGTGAAATCATCGAGGAGGGCCAAAATTCATTTACAAAGGAAAAGCATGGCAAAGCCAAGGCACAGATGTCGCCTTATCTCTCCTCCACTTGGCGGTAAGGCATATCGGTAATGGGTAATCCCATAATCCCGCATCCTGCAATCCCACATTATCGGTGATTAGCTGGGTCACCACTCTAAACCATGGAAAAACATCGATCTTGCGATTTAATGTAAAGTTGCCCAAGAGGGCCAAAATTCATTAACAAAGGAAATGCATGCGAAAAAAAGGCTATGTAGGCCTTTTTCTCTCTCCTCCAGGGGGCGATGTGGCGGAATACTATTGGACCTCAGAGCTGACATGGTAGTTGATGTCATCAGTGACATGGTAGTACAGACATTAACCTGGTAGTATAGGCAGACATGTGTCAATCAGTTTCAATGTTTTCAGGGGTCCTATAGTTGTGTTTCTAAGTGACACCTTTCACCACACATAGGGTGACACATGGCAATGATGTTGTTATCCCGCATATCGGTGACTGCAATTGCCTAGGGGAGAAACTTAAGGAAAAGTGCATTTAGTGCCCGGATGCAGGATTCTGAGTAATAAAGAAAAAGGACCTTGGATGTGATAAGTTATTGCGATTTATTTGCTAAGGTCTTTGTATTCAGGATATCGGTCAATGTTGTTTAATGGGCTATCAAATTCGTTTCAATTTACAAAGGAAAACACCCCCGAGTAGTAGTTGAAAGCCTTAGCACCCGACAAGGAAAATTTTAAATAAGGATCAAGTTTTTTCTGTAACTTTAAAAACATTGGCGAATCTCAGTAACCCCTAATATGCAAATTATAAAATGTTTATTGATATATTTGTAAATCTATTCAAAATTATAATGATTTTATATATAGTCTCTATATAATGTTGGCAATTTTATGGTAAAATAATTTTATATTCTAAAATTTGGGCGAATTATCTTTTATAAAAATTGGAAATTTGCGATTCTTTTTTGTGGAAAAATCATGGAAAATTAGCCCACTGTGCAAAGATTAGCCCCTAAAATTTTCCATGGCACCCAAAGGCTAAGCCCTTCAATATAGTCCCTGGTCATATGATAAGATAAAATGGAAAGGGGCTAAACCAAAGGGGGCTGATGGGGCTCATAGCCCACAAATTCATAATATTTCAAAGGAAAAAGCCCTGATTACATCGAGGCCCTGATAATAGAATACAAGGAATTGAAGGCATATGGGTTGGTAGCTGGGGCATTGAAGGAAGCATAGCATAGCACTGAAGCTAGTATGGGGGGCTCCGTAATCACTTAATGGTTTGGCACATGACTCCACTCCGACACACAACAAAAGGACTATCGAGACAAACATTTACAATCGACCCACTCCTTACTCTAGAGAATGATTCATTCACGTAGTAAAGGTAGAAGTGAAAGGGAACCAGTTGAGCAGCCAAAGGGATGTACGATGATAGAGACTCGACTTGATCAGAGGATTTTATAGGAATGGCAGAAGGACCTCTTCCTCCATCATCCTCTAGTTTTCCTTCTATTTTTGCAATTTCCATTTATTTCCAAGAAGGGATCGAAACCCAATTGTCGTTTTGGGAAATAACGCCTTACATAGGCTGAGATAGCTATTCTAGAATGATATTTGGAGCTTTGGCTAAGACATTTTTGTAATTGTAATTCTTGCTCCCCCTCTTCTTATAAAAAGGGGGAAGCAACATTTTAACTGGGGTTTTTTTTGGCAAGTTCCAGAATGTCTCACCAGAAGGGTTTGAGTTCTGTCATGCCATTTGGTTCTAATATGTTTATTCATGGGGGCTTCACTGATATAGTGTTGAATGTATGGACTAGCTATTTGGACCCTTTGAGATAAATGGTGTTTCCCTGCTAATTCCGAACATGATTAATGCGTAGTATGTTCCTCTCGATAGTCTCATTTCATCTTTGTTTTTCTTCCTTTGAAATAGTATAGTGAATGCAATTGGTTCCACTTTAAGCTATGGATTTATCTTAGATGATCATAGAAGATAGTACATGTGCTTACCATAGACCTATATGTGTTATTCACTAGCATTGCAGTACTTGTCAAATTACATATTTACTTGTGCATTTGATTAACTTGTAGGACTTGTATTAGTCCAAATCTATGTTAGCTTTTGGCAGAGAATGATACCCATGTCATGTTTGATCGGAAGTCTTCTTTTTCACTCCTCTATTTCTATCATTTCACTAGAAAACCATGGTTTAGGATTTTGTGTTGTTTACAGCCCTATCCATCGAATTCCACTTTCTGCTAGAACATTTTTGCTTAGGATTATGTTTGTTACAACCCTATGCATGTTTTTCCCTCCATCCTTTCCTCCTGTCCATCATTACTACGACTTTGGTTTTAAGCTCTCTCATTTCCGTGTGTCTGCCACCAGAGGAAGAAGCCATTTCTCTTGGAGATTACCCCAATATACCCCTAACATTTGGATTCATGAGTTGGCTTGAATCTACCTCAGTGAAGGCTTATTGAACCAAGACCCTCCTATTACCCTTTTATGTGATAATTGGAGTGCTAATAACCCCTGACATAAAATATTCCATGTACTCCTATACTTAATATGTCCTAGGCAGTGGACTACAATCAACCTAGAGGTTGTCTCTAGATGGCTTTCTATCTTCCCTGCAACACTTGTGCCATGGGGTGCTAGATTTTGCTACAACACATCTATGCTAAAGTAGTTGGACTATTTTATTTATTTTGGTACTTACAATAGTGAGAATGTGTTGTGATTTATATTACCATTGTTGCATCCTATGGACTATTCTGCTTCATGTTGTATGGATACCTTTTGTTTATGTGTGTCTTTTTTAGGGTGGTACTACTACTCTTCTCTTAGAGGGTCACTTTTCCTCCCCTCCATAGTGAAATAAATCCAACACACATACGATCAAACACTTACCAGGAACACCCCCCTTACTTTTCGAAGGCACATTTATATTCCTCTCTCTTGTTGACAGTTAGAGCCAAGGCATATCTTTAAGATAACTGGAAACTGGACCATATTCTGGATGGAGATCCTAATTCAAATGATGTGAGGTCTAATTGGGACTTCCCATTGGGGATACCCTTAGTTGAAAAATTTCCAGCGTCATCAATAACTCTTGTTAGAAGGAGGGCAAGATGATAAGATCTGCTCATTGAGTCTGTTTTGAACCTCTTATCTCAAATGACTCATCCTAAAATCTCACTCACCGGGTGTTTTTATAATTTATCCATCTATTAATTTTTAATCCTCAATGAGCCTCTCTATTACTTGTCTCGGTTAAATTTTGATGGTAAGGATGGAATATTTATAACTGCACACATTTATGATTTTCTTAAATTTTTGTGAATCCTACAAAATCGATGATGAAGAGATTTCTTGTGTCCTTTTATTCCTCACCCTTGAAGGTCATGTTAATCAATGGTGATATACCTTACCACTCACCTCCATCCATTCTTTCCATAATTTCCTTAAGAAAATTTATCAATCCTTTGATATGTATGATTACACAGATTTTTATAAAATAATTAATTAGTTGAGAATGAAGTATGATGAATCAGTTGAGTATTTCTCTAATCGATTCCTTCACCTTTTTTTATTAATTTCCTAAAGAAGACATGGATTGGGATTTATTTAAACAAAATTTCCAGTGATTGTTTCATGTCTCTTTGCACAACGAACGTGAACCCCCTGATGCTTCTACTTCCCCAACTCTTCTGAATCATGAGACACCTCTAATTTCAGAGGAGGAATTTACTGTTCCTTTTGTTATTTTTCCTCCTCCTTTACAAGTTCTGATGAGGGTGTCATCCTTGTTGTAATAATAAATTTGGGAAATACGCAAATCAATTTCTAATCCATTTTCTCATTACTCTTCTCCTTGTCATGACTTAGATTCAATGGAGGAAATGCCAAAATGGCTCATGAAGCCCATGGTGAAAACTAACTCCTCCATTCCACAAGATGATGCTATTCTTCATAACTCTAGTCCCAAATTTGATCTGGATTTTTGTTATCCTCTATCATATACATGGAATGACTCTTTGTACAATGATCCACCTGACTAATCTGCTCCACCAACTAGTTTTTTGCTCTCTTGATTCTCGAGTTGTTAGTTCGAATTGTGATCAGATACAGGGAAGTCACATTACATAGGTAGAGGAGAAGGAAGGTGAATATGCTTTCAATATTTCTTCTCTTTTTCAAAATCCTCCATGTCAAAATAATGCACTTCGATTCTTGGATTATTATCAATCTACTAATCTTGGTAGTGAATTAAATGCAATAAATTATTTCAATCAATCTGTAACCTTGGGAAACAATCATTGTGATGGCAATGACTTAGTCGATGAATGTGATTATGAATTCTAGTTGCATCATCTGATGTTTTAGTTTCTCATGAAGAGGTTACTTTAGATCCAGCATATGATTCGGTCAAAGAAGGTGTGCCTACTGAAACCTCTTGATCTTCATATCACTACCCCTTGCTCTCTACCATTGGAGATGAATCTACTCATGATAGAGATACTCCATGCTCTTCAAGATCTTCATCTGATGAGTCAAACTCTCAATTGAAATAAGGTGGTAAGGTTATCCATGATGCAAATGAAAAAAATCAAATCATTGACTACTCTTCCCATCCCTTATCATATCTTCTCTTATATTAAGACAACTCTTCAAATCAGCTTGCTCATGAAATTTGTTGGATTCATGCATCTTCATATTTATGATCAGAAGAATATTTTGGTTTGAATAGTCTAGTTTTCAAAATTGTAAAATATGATCAACTCAATGACAAAGATGGCTATCATTAAGCTAATGGTGATCTCATCAAAATCTGTAAAATTAGTTGTCCTCACACCATGCATGATCCTGTTCACTCTTCAGAATGCGTTTTTACAATATTTGAAAGTTTGAGGACTTGCCAGAGAGTCGAGGTAATTCAACTTCCATTGACGGTTATGTAAAGATCTTGCAACTCTGGTAAGATCCACAAACTAAGTTAGGCTTGTCTTTATTCACAAAACTCCTCTTTCTACATGGTTTCACTCAATGTAAATTATTTCTTGAAATATATTTAGCATTACAGATATGATATTTCGAACTTTTAAGATTCAATTTTTTATTGGATTCTAAATGATTCATCTTAATGCAAATGTCTTGTATCAAATGTGGGTTTCGAATGTGTATGCCTCATAGAGTCATGGAACTGTGAAGTTGATTATTCTAAATACTATCTTTTCTCAAAGGAGTCATACCTATCATTTTGAATATCCTGATGTTAATCCTTTTCCTCATCGCACAAGAAATCCTCTTGAGTGCCAATGAATGCATGGATTATTTGATGAATCATATTCTTCTTTATTTGTTTTAGCTTGATAGGATTCATGTACTTGTTATACTAGCATTCCTTTTTACTTTTCTTGTTAATTACGATGCTAGTGCAATGTGTAACCAGTCACAAGAAAATGGTTTGTTACACTTGTCAAGTGAGGAAGATGATTCTATTATGCAGATCATTTGCGGAACTATTCAATTTGATTTATACTTGGTAATTATTAGATAAGAATATCATTCTTTATTATGCCCATCTAATCATGATTATGTTTTTGATGTTTGTCATTTGAAATAATATTTTACCATCAGCACATCCAATGACAATCATTTTACATCCTTTAATTTTTATTGTTTAACATCTCACTATTTGGGTATTTGTCAAGTGGTTGAGGCACTTTCACACTCCGGTGGTTATGTCAAGTGTCAGGCCAGGAGTAACTCCAGAAAAACTGATTCATTTATTCCATTAGGTAGCTATTTTGTTATATACATAAATGTGACCGCTTAGTTCATCTTCTTGATGACTGTTCACATTCAAATTCTCCCAATCGCTAAGGATTAGGTGTCAACATTCCCCCCTTTAATCTGAAGGGATGTTGGTGAGTCCAAGCATCTGAATCTTTCAAGCTTTTCTCTTCCAAGCGCTTTGGTGAAGATGTTTGCAATTTGCTCATTTGTGGAACAATGACGGAGATGGATTGTTTTGGCCTCAACATGATGTCGGATCAGATGATATTTAGTATTAATGTGCCTTGTACGATCATGGAACTTTGGGTTCTTAGCCAACTTTATTGCAGAGGTGTTGTCAATCATGAGTGGAGTTGATTGTATTTGTTTTACCTGCAAATCTTCAAGAATTTTCCTGAGCCACAAAATTTCTTTCGCTGCTTTAGCTGCTGCCACGTATTCTGCTTCTATTGTGGAATCTGCTGGAACTGATTGTTTGTGTGATCTCCAAGAGACAGCTCCTGATCCAAGACTCATAGCATATCCTGAAGTAGATACTCCGGTTTCTTTGTCTCCATCGAAGTCTGAATCAGAGTATCCAATCAAGTTGAAGTCGTCCACTTGTGTATACTTGATTCCAAGGTCTGGAGTTCCCTTCAAGTACCTTATAACTCTTTTTGTAGCAGACCAATGTCCCTCTCAAGGCTTTTGCATAAACCTGGAGAGGATTCCAATAGCAAATGAAATGTTTGTTCTGGTAGTAGTGAGGTAGATGAGACTTCCTACAAGCTGTCTATACTTTGTTGCATCCTCAAATTCCTTTCCTTCAATAGATGTGAGCTTTAAGTTTTGTTCCATTGGAGTAGAAAGAGGATTGCACTCTGTCATGCCAAATCTGTTTAACAAATCTCCAATGTATTTCTTTTGAGAAAGAAATATGGATTTTGGATGTTGGGTTACTTCAATGCCAAGATAGTAATGAACATAGCCCAAATCAGTCATTTCAAAACTTTTTCCTAATTCTTTCTTTATGGATGCAATATAGCTTTCATTGTTCCCTGTCATTAAAAGATCATCTACATATACCACCAGATATACAACTATTTTTCCAACTTTCTTGACAAATAAAGTTGCATCATCAAGATCAAAATGATTGAAGTTGAGTTTCAGAAGATGCTCAGTTAGCTTTTTATACCAGGCTCGTGGTGCTTGTTTGAGGCCATACAAGGACTTCACAAGTTTGCATACTTTATGTTCATGTCCTTTCATAGCAAATCCTTCAGGCTGAGACATAAAAACATTTTCTTTTAGATCTCCATTTAAGAAGGCAGTTTTTACATCCATTTGATGGACTTTTCAACCGTTCTGAGCTGCCAGTGCAAAGAGTGTCCGGATGGTGGCCCATTTTGCTGTGGGAGCAAAAGTTTACTCATAATCAACCCCTTCCTTCTGTGCAAATCCTTTTGCCACAAGCCTAGCTTTGTGCTTGTCAAGTGAGCCATCATCTTTGTACTTGTTTTTGTAGACCCACTTGCAGCCAATTGGTTTGGTTCCAAATGGAGGATCAACCAAATTCCAAGTGTCGTTCTTTATGAGGACATCATACTCCTTTTGCATTGCTTCTTTCCATGCATCATGAGAAGCAGCTTCT
>APFE030337264.1:69836-89505 GCA_000404065.3 Pinus taeda
AGTTTGCATACTTTATGTTCATGTCCTTTCACAGCAAATCCTTCAGGATGGGACATAAAAACATTTTCTTTTAGATCTCCATTCAAGAAGGCAATTTTTACAACCATTTGATGGACTTTCCAACCATTCTGAGCTGCTAGTGTAAAGAGTGTCCGGATGGTGGCCCATTTTGCTGTGGGGGCAAAAGTTTCCTCATAATTGACCCCTTCCTTCTATGCAAAACCTTTTGCCACAAGATTAGCTTTGTGCTTGTCAAGTGAGCCATCAGCTTTGTACTTGTTCTTGTAGACCCACTTGCAGCCAATTGGTTTGGTTCCAAATGGAGGATCAACCAGCTTCCAAGTGTCGTTCTTTATGAGGGCATCATTCTCCTTCTGCATTGCTTCTTTCCATTCATCATGAGAAGCAACTTCTTTAAAGGAAGTTGGTTCAAAATCAGTAGACAAATTCAATTCACAATCATAAGAAACATCCATATCAATAGGTGAATTAGAGTCATCTACATCACCTCCATTTTGTCGGTTTGAATTTCTGGTTCCTGTTTTTCCAATTTCATCAGGATGAACACCTTCAAGTGTCTTTTTCAGCCACTTTGGGGGACCTTTTAGAGATGGTACAGGCTGCTCTGTTGATTGAGTTGGGAGTGAATCAAGATTGAGTCTCCCAATTCTATCAATTACATCACTTAAAGCATCATCTATTGTTGGAGTTTCAGTCGGGGGAGGGTATTCTTTAGAAGAAGATTCCACATGTTGATCTAGTATAGGAATCCCCCCTTCAAGCTGTGGAATCTGATTTTCAAATTCTTGAAATGATTTCATTTTTGCATCTATCCAAGCGATCAAGTTGCCACTCAAAAACATTGTCAGATTTGGATGATTCAAGAAAAATTACATCTCTAGATACAACAAACTTTTTATTTACTTCATCATAGAGGCGGTATGCTTTGGGGGTGTTTGAATACCCCAGGAAGATACACTTACGACTTCTAGCACCAAGTTTGTTTCTATGTACCTTTGGTATCAAAGCATAACAGGTGGAACCAAAGACCCTGAGATGTTTTCCGAAGGAACATGTCCATACCACAATTCATAAGGAGTCTTGTTTCTTATAGCACTAGATGGAAATCTATTCTTTATATATGCAGCACATAGAACAGCATCAGCCCAAAACATTATCTTTACATTTTTGAAAAAAAGCATGGATCGTACCATATTCAAAATTGTTCTATTCATTCTTTCAGCTACACCATTCTGTTGGGGGTTATAAGGCACAGTTGTTTGATGTTTAATCCCATGTTGGCGAAGATATTGTTCAAATTCATTTGATGTATATTCTTTTCCATTATCAGTGCGAATAGACCCAATATGAGATTGTGCATCATTTTCAATCCATTTATGGAAATTCTTGAATGTTAGGAAAGCATCAGATTTGTTCTTCAATAAATAAACCCAACACATTCTGGTGTAGTCATAAATAAATGTCATGATATATTTATTTCCATTTGCAAAAGGAACAGGCATTGGACCACATAAATCTGAATGAATAAGTTCAAGTTTTCTATGTGCTCTTGAGTGTGAGTCATGAAAGGACTGTTTGCTATGCTTTCCTAGAATGCATGCATCACATTGCTTAATTTTTCTAGGAATTGTAGGCGAACCAACAACACCATTTTTCTTCAATAAGCGAAGACTGTCATAGTTTAAATGTCCAAATCTAGCATGCCATAATAAACTTGATGGAAGTGTACCTTCTTCATGATGAGAAATATATGAGAAATGTTGTGCATGAGCAGATGTTCCTTGCAGTTTGAAAAGTCTTTCTTCTTCTATTCCCCTCATGACAAGTGAGTGATCAAATGCTTTTCTCACCTCAAGCTTGCCATCAAACATATGAATGGAGTGACCTTGCTGGCAGATGTGGACCAAGGACATCAAGTTTCTCTTGAGCTGTGGGAGATATAGAACATGATCAAGAAGAAAGTGTGAGAGACTAGGGAGTTTAAGCCTGATTGTGCCAAGCCCTAATGGCTTGATTTTTGACTGATCTGCAAAGTATACTACTCCATCAACATTGTTAGTGAAATATTCAAAAAAAAAAAATTCTATGAGTCATGTGATAGGTTGCTCCTGAATCAGGCAGCCAATCATTTTTCCAGGAAGCAAGTGAAGTATTAAACAAATATTCATTTACTCCAATGTTACATTGTGCCTCAACATAGTGAGCTTTACCTTTGTCTGTATCATCAGTTTGACCTTTCTGTTGGTTTCTTTACTCCTCAATTTTGTCCCATGGTAGCTTGCATGTAGAGGCATCATGTGATCCATTTCTTTTGCAGCGAATACAATGTAAATCTGCCTTTTCTCCTTGAGAATGTCTCCCCCCCCTGCCTCTGAAATATCTTCCTCTTCCTCTTCGTCCACCTCTTCCTCTTGTAGAATCTTGAGCAGGATACTTTTCTTTATGAACCAGGCATACAGTCTCTTCAGAAGATTCAGTGGCTGTCTTCTTTCTAAAGGCTTTTTCTCTTCCAGCAAACTTTTTCACAAGAGAGTCAAAGGTTATATCTTTGATATTTCCATTTGCTTAGAGAGACTCAAGATAATTGGAGTATGTAGGATAAAGTGCCTTGAGAAAAGCAATAAGAGAGATATCCAGCTCAACTTTAGTGGATTTTATATCATGCATTATAGACTTTATTTCAGATGCAAGAGAAAGAGGATCATTATTTTGCAGTTCAAGAGTGAAGAGTTTAATCATAAGTTGGACGACTTCAAGTGCAGAATGTGAGTCATAGAGTTCTTTCAGCTTTGGTAAGGCTTCAAAGGCAGTTGAATATGATGAAATATGGTGACTCACCTCCTTATTTACAGATGATGCGATTAGTGCATATGCTTTGCTGTTCTTGTTTTCCCAGATGGCGAGCTCTTTGTCTTATGTAGGCTTTTCTGGGTCACTGTCTCCTTCTCCGACACACACTTCTTTCCACAACTAATTGAAGATGAGGGTGTGTTGTATCATCCGGGACCAGTCACGATAGTTCTCCTTGCCAGTGAGAACTATTCCTACCATAGAGATGATTGAATGCATTCCATAAAAAAATACTTTTTCTGATATAAAAAACTTTTGCTGATAGACTAATACTTCTGACGGCAAAAAAAAATTGCTCTTATGAAGAAAAAAAACTTCTACTACTATACAGTCAAATTGTTCTCAAAGGGGTAAAAAGATTTCAAAGTCTTTATGCACTATATTTTCTTCCAATGTCTCTGTAAAATATCCTTCATAACACCTCCCCCTTTTCTTCTTTAAACAAAAACCATTCAATATATATATATATATATATAAATATATATATATATATATATATATATATAAATATATATATATATATATATATCTTTCAATACATATATCTTTCAATGTATATGCCATAGAGCAATATTAAAAAACCATTGTATTATACCATGTTCATGCGCATTCTTTGAACTGTAATTTACAGCGGTCAACCTCAGCAAAGCATTAAAGATATGAATGGCACCAACAATGAAATCAGATCCAACTGTAGGGGCAGAAGCACAGAATCTCGGTTGCAAATGGAATTCAAACTATTCAAAGCTTCATTCAAACTTATTTGAAATGTTGCATACACATTCGATATCATTACCATATGAAACAACATTCGTTGGATCGTATACCATTCACCATACCATTAAAAAATGTATCAGGCAACATTTAAAACATTCCATATCAGGCAGCTTCAAAACATATCAGGCAGCATTTGATATCATTACCGTATGAAACAACGTTTCAAATATTTTTAATACAGCATTCTCAAAACACAACTGTCAGGCGTCCAGCGCAGTGGTACAAGACCGCATCAAATATCATACCACAGTCAAACAATGTGTCAAGTATTTTTAATAGAACGTTTTCAAAAAGCAACTGTCAGGCCTCCAGCGTTCTGAATATTCAATGCAATGACAAAGTGTAAATAAATGCAAAATCGATGAAAACGATTTCGAGAGTCGAGGGTTTTATACCACTGATGTTCTTTACTCAAAATGATCCTTCTGGAAACAGATTAAGATTGAGAACTTCTATGGAACCATCCAAGATGAAGAAGTGCCCACTAAAATCAGGGAATGCTCTGATACCAGCGTTCAGTTTAACAACCCTCTGATACCAGCAGCTCACTAAAAAAGTTTCAAGGTTGTTCAACGCACCAATAGCATTCAAACGCACCATACGCATAGCAGACCATCATACATACGAGACTCACGGTCAATCCAATGCTTCTATTACAGTGTCAACTGGTAGTTGGAGTGTCTATGGCCTTGGGCGTTAGACATTCAGGCGTTCAAAATAAGAAATGTCACACGTAAGATGCATTCACCAAAAAAATGAAAACGCAGATACAACAACGTTTCAAAAAAAACAAGGGTTTCAATGTCAGAAGGCAGCGTTCAATAAGCAGCCTCATCCAAAATTCACCAGAAAACAGTGGACAGAGAGCAGAAGGCAGTGGACAGAGGACAGAGGAGTTACAAGGAACACTAAAAAAGGAACCTGGGACCTCTGCTCTGATACCATGTCAGGCTAGGAGTAACTCTAGAAAAACTGATTCATTTATTCCATTATGCAGCTATTTGTTATATACATGAATGTGACCGCTCAGTTCATCTTCTTGATGACTATTCACATTCAAATTCTCCCAATCGTTGAGGATTAGGTGTCAACATCAAGTCCTCCCTACGTTGACAAAACTGCTGAATATGATCATATCTATTTCTCCTCACAATATTATCATCGTAATCTCGTGCCTTTAATTCAAAATTTGTCTTTCCAAATATTTCAGGGTTTTCAAGAGGATTGTTGTGAGTTTTACGATAGAATCGTTGAATGGTTGGAGCAATCGTACTTGGCAGTCTCCATTGTAAATTTAACAAGTTTCTATCTTTTTGTGAATTTGGTAAGGAGTACGGTGTAGTTGAAGAAAATTCGCAAGTAGATTTCGAGGTTTGTTGAATGATGGTTTTCATTAAAAAGGCATGAATGTGAACTCGTTAGAAGTAGAAGCTATGACCTATCCTTTCGCTAAAAGGAAAGGCCTAAAATTTTTGTGCAAACTATTCAAGTTCTTATCTTTTTTATTGCACATTGTTTTCTATTCGTTTTAATCAGTCACATCTTTGTGATGGCAGGTCGGGAATAATTACAGTGGCTACATTGGAAATTCAATTATATGTGACCTCAACCTTCTAGTTGTTAGGTTAGGAGTTGTATTAGCTACATCCTAGTTTTCCCTCTCTTGCACTCATCTTGTGCTTATTTTCTTTAGTCACTCTTTTCTTCTTACTTATGTCTTACATTATGTTTTGGTTTAGCACCTTCTTCTTGCGCTTTGAATTTTATTTCTTGTTGTATTGGGTCTTTTCATTTTGTTCCATTAGTAAGCCCATGCATGGAGATTCTTTCTTTTCCCAAAAGGGAATGTGGAAAAATAGAAAAGGACTTTGTAATACAACAACATTTGGCTAACTCTCTATCCTTCTTCCTTGTCTGGGTTACATCTTTTGGTCATCTTGTACTATGAAACAACCCCCCCATTTATATATAGAATAGCTAAGGTTAGAAATATAAATAGGGACCCTTTTTAAATTTTTGGTCTTAGGATAATAAAACCTAACTCTAAGAAATTGCCTTAAAAAACTCTTAAAACAATCCAAAGATAGGATCCCCATCACAAATCAAAAGTCGCATATTTTCCATGTGATGAACACGAAACACCTTTAAAAATTGTGATGTGCAATCAAACCTCCCGCTCTGATATCCCGATCAAACAACTTACAAACTCGCAATCACATTTTGCAGAAATTGCAAGTAATTAAGCATTGCCACTATGAAATTCATTAGCGATTTGCAAAATTTCATATTGCAATGATCACAATCACATTTCACCTTATAAGAAGGCAACACTACATTACATCATTTTAAATATTGCGATGTGCGAATAGAGTAGTAACCATGTGAAATAATTGTGTTTGAATGTAATAAAGAACTGTTTGATAGGGTAATAAATGTCTAGCGGTTAAAGGAGAGGTAATGATTTTCCAAGTTATGGGGAGTTAACGCTCGATATCCCATCTAAACTTTTCCCATGATCCAAAGTTATTTCAAAAGAGTTTTCTGTCTTAAGTTCTTGATACCATCTATGCTGATATATCTCATCCATTTCAGGCAAGCTACAAAAGACATGTCATTAAGGAAGGTTATGTAGAAGAAAAAGAAAAAAAGCATTGCAGAGTCCAAGTTTATAGAAATGGATCCTATATTTTGTGATACGATCTACAACATTGATAGCGGAGAAACATCTTGGGAGGTCATATACAGCAGGCTCGAGGATGAGCATCCCAAGGTTACTGTCACAAAAGCAACAACTAATTCAATAAAACCTTCAGGACTCCAACTCAAGGATGCCACATGTTCTTTTGTTTATAGGATAGGAGCAAGAGATAAAATCCTACCATACAAGGATATTATCAGGTGGGTTATGGAAAACCTCACAATTGAAGATAGGCAATTCATGAATTTGCGAATGGAACTCATGGGGTCATTTAGAGCAGAGGACCTGATGAAAATGTACCATATACCTGACCCTAAGGATATATATGATAAGACATACGTGGCCAACTTCAGAAAGAAGAACCAAGAGCCCCTCAAGGTGATTCAAGGCTGGACAGTATTAGAGAACAAATTGAAATTCAAGAAACTGAGTATGTATGATATAGCCTCTTTGGCAAACCATTACAACTATGTAGCTGCTATGTTATGTAGACTATATGGCTTACCCAATAATGCTAAGTTATCCATAGAATGGATTCCTTTAATTGATGCTTGTGTTAATTCCCACATTATGAATTGGGCCACCATCCTATCTAATAACCTAGCCACCATCATCACCGAATATCGATAGAAGAGATCCTCCCCTCTAGAGAACATTCCTCCATTCTATTTCAGTGCCTACATTATGGACACCATCTATTTTTGCACTAAATTTCCAATCATGGCTTGGAAATGGACCTTACAAGACCCCTACCCTATCCAACTCAGTCATAAGAAAATGTGGGAATCCCATTATATACCACATGTCTATAAAATATGTCATGTTATTTCGTCACTGCATTAATTAATTTTCAATAGGAAAGCCACTATCTTTTCCTAGAAATCCACCACAAACCTTCTGGCTATTGGCAAATATTTTGTTGAAGAATGGTTCACCTATATTAGGGTTTTTGGTAGCACAATAGACCCACATGTCCTCCCATTGTATATTTCTGATAATTTGTTGGTAAGGGAAATCACCCACCAAACCGTGGGAAAAGGCCTGACCAAATTTCTTAAAGAAAGAAAGAAGTTATTATGGCCATTTTTTTCTATTAAGTGTGGTTATTTTTCCATGGAAACTTTTAATCATGTGATAAAGTAATCAGTAATAGTGGAAGGACGCAGGCTTCATACTTTGCCGAAAAGGCAATTTGATCCAAACAAGATAGCATATAACATCACTACTGTGCTAAAGATCAAGGCATATAACCATGGGGCTAATGGTTTTGAAGACCTGTTATGGTCGGTTGAATCCTTCGAATGATCGTTCAAATGGAGAAGGGAAAATTTGAGTCCTAAAGATTTGTAAAACTTTCAGAAATTCAAAAATAGGGGGCTTAAAATAATCCTGATGCACTTGTTGAAAATAGAGGACAAGCCTACACCCAGTGTGACTGTCAATAGCGAAGGACCTAGTTCTCTCATACAATCTCTGATGAATAATAAGAAAACAATGGATAGAAGGAAGGCCCAAGCCACTGATAAAACATAATAATCTAGTAGGAAGTCCGTCAAGAAACAGGTTATGAGCACCCCACCTGAAGAGACTAGTTCAGAGGTCAAAAGAAACAGTTTGGAACAGGAGTGGGATCAGTTTAATAAGAAACTGCAAGACACTCCCAACACGACAGATACCCAGGAAACAATGGAGTGTCAAACTCCTCTGCATAATCAGGAAAATATAGATTACAAGCTAATAGATGAGCAAGCGAAAATGTCTTAGCAGACTGACATCATCCCTTCTCTACCCACATTAAAGATTTTCTTGAAAGTGACTAAAATCCCTCCTGTAGATGTGTTCTACAGCCCGCTACACAAGGGTGTAGTAAGAAGACAAAGGGAAAGGAGAAGGGTAGAAACACCCAAGCTCCCACCCATAAATGAGCCAATGGACATAGTTTGGAGGGAAATTCCTTCCAACCCAGCTGAGAACTTGACTAGATTATCACAATTTACAAGATCATATGCAACAGGCACCATGGGAAAAGCCCCCAAAGTCTCTATTTTGGTGAGAGAAAAGGAGGAGAAGATTGAATAGCTCGATCAGCAGCTCGAAACAGAGAAGGCAAGTGTTAACAAGCAAGCCGCTGACCATCTCGCCCAATTGCAACAGAGCATGGAGGTCCTCAATATAAGCCATGAAGCCGATATATAGGTCAAAAATATGCAACTCCAAGAATTGCAGCAAGCCATGGAATGATATAAGGATACTTCTACTGTCGAGGAGTTCATTAAACATGTGTTTGAACTGAATTCCCTGCTGATGAAACAACAAGAACAATTATGCAAAATGATGTCACACATCGCTCCTTATTTGATCAGTAGCGACCAACTAATAGATAAGGCGAACGACCAAGGAACTGAGTTTACTGATCTAAATGTGGGGGCTTGACTTAATGAAGCTCTTACATAGTACGTGTGTTCATGGCATACTAAGCAATGCCCTTAATTTGACTACAGATTGGAAAATAACTCTAAAAATCACTTTATTTAACCCCCTACCAATACAAACCAAATACACCTTCCCAATTTAAAAATCCCCTACTTTCACTAGATATTGTAGGTATCAATTTTTTCATTAACATTTTTTATACTGCTTTATATTTATATTGGGAATGAATTTTATTATATATATATTTTTGTATATATTGATGCATATATGTCAACAAAAGCATGTAGAATCATGAATTTTAAATAAAAAATCATAAAAACATGGATTAAACCATATAACATCATTCATCTAGTAGTTATAATCTTCATTAACTGTAAGTCCGCAAATTACATGTTCTCATTTATATAGCATGTAAGGGCACTACACATAACCAAAATAACATCGAGTGAAATCCATCTCTGAACTGAAAGTATATCAACAAATAGGATGTGGATGGCCTCTACCATCCAAAAAAATCATCCTACAAAAAATACCTAAATATCATCAAAACCATTGCCTGTCTTGGGTTATTTGTTATTAATATCACCCTGTAAGCATTAACACAAGATAGAAAAAGTGTAGCATGCCAAGTCAAGATTTTTTTGAGTGACAAGTACATTTTTAGTAAGGTCATGATAGAAGAGTTTGACAACCAATGTCACTAACATCAAGGTACAAATAGGGCTGGGTTATCAAGATTAAATATGAGTTCCATACCCTAGTACATGACAAAATCAAATGGAAACATTGCAATCCCCTCAACCACGAAATCCTGAAAAACTAATAAGTTTACTGGATTTTGAGTGATATCTAAAATTGTACTTTCTCCATATGAAATCTAATGAGGCCAGAACTAGTCAAACATCTTGAGTAATTTCATTGTAATGTTAAAAATTTAAGTAAAAGGAAGAAAATGAAAGAGAAAGGATAATGCCACTTTTACCATGAATTGCATGTAAATACTAGTGCCATAGGTTTGAATATTAATCTACTATGGACTTAATATTAACATAGTTTTTTTCTTTCTCCCTCCCACTCTTGATGCTCCAAAAGTACTCTTCAATCTCTATTTTTTCGACCCAATTGTTTTTTGCCTCCATGTGGCCAATGTATTGTATAAACAATACCTTATAATACACATATTTGTATAGAACATATAAAAACCCTTTACCCACCTATTATATGCTCTATATATTATTTCATTTTTTCCTCATTTTTTATGCCCCAATATGAACGGATGTGATATGATATTTCTTTGTCAGTGAAGCCCCTGTGGATCTAAAAGCCAGAATCTCAGAGTTCATCGAATGGCAAGAAAAAAAAGATGGGAGGAAAGCTAATTTTCCTGATATTGAGTAGGCACACAAGGTCATTATGCTCACGGATTAGGATGCAAGGATTAAACAAGATGAGCTAGCAGTTGCAAGAGAAGCTGGGGTGGCAAAGAATATAATCAAGGCAGCAAACCACACTATATTTTCCACTACCCTGGTAAGAGAAGGCGATCCAAAAGAAATGCCAGATTTAGTTGATTTGCGTAAAAGATGGTAGGAAAAAGTAGAAACTCAAAGGGAAGCAATCATAAAATTGGCAAAGATCGACTAGGATTTGTATTGGCAATACCTCATCAAGCCTCATAGCCAAATCATGACCCTTAACTACTCACTTCATTCAAATCAACGAATTCTGCCACCTCTCACTGATGCGATTATCGCAAGACATGCCAGAACACGTTTTGGGGCACCTCCTCAAGTTGAACTGATGGCCGACATATGTGATTTGAAGGACAATATGGTAGGCAACAAATCATCATCATAGCCTCTCCTCATCAAGCCACTATTTATTTTTAGAGTTAGTTAACTAGTTAGGAGGAAGGTTGTTTGAAACCTCCTCAAATTGTTGTATAATCTACTCTTTCACATTAGTTAGAATAATATTTATACCCTTGTCATGCATTTAGAGAAGGGTCCAGAATTTTATCAAAAACATTTGCAAAGAATGCACTATTGTAAGTTTATGAATGCGTTGGTGAAATTATGGAACATGATCATTTATTTTAAATATCATATTACTTTCCTTTGTTGATGCACTATTGTATACTTGGGAGATACTTTGATCTAAAGAAAGGAGTTGATCCATGTCATTAGTCAAATGAGTAGAACTTCACACATATGGTACTTTTATCTTGTATGAATGACTCTGTTTCTGTTTAGTTAGTCACAACACTTTATTTTCATGAACTGTGTATGGGATATATTCTTTTTGTTAAGTGTTAATTGCACTATTGTATGATGCCTAACTAAAATTGTCTACTTTCATATATAAATCATTATATATGCAATATAGTTTATACAATTTATTTAACTAAATATTTAGTTAGAGGGATTATCTTTATACATTATTATCTCTGTTTTATGTATGATTGATCTTTATTATCACATGCCAAGTAGATATCTTTGTAGATCGCATATCACACATAAATACCCAAGTTTATATTAGAATAAGTTAGTTAGAGATTTGTATAATAGAATAGGTCATTTAGATTATCATTATTCTATTGCAATCACTCATGAACCACCCACTCTCATCTTAAAACCCACACTCGGAAACTAGTCGCATCATCCCTAGTCGGAGTGACCACTTTAAATGGAAAAGGCGTTGTCTTAAGGTCTAGACAAGGTGGTTATATCCCATGTTGCAGCAATAGAAACATGATGCCGCAATAGGTCAATGATGTTCCGCCCGAAAATAATATCCTTTCTTTAAGAAAACATTGTGTCAAACCATGACCTCCATGTCTATTTTGGGAACCTCGTGCTTGCACTCGGGTTTTTATGTTTTGGTCTTTGAAGCTGATCCAATTAAGTAGAGAAGGACAAGGGGAAACTATAAACACGTTAACCAATATCAGAGTTGTTATATATGCTTCTTTGAAGGGACAATGTTTCCTGCCCTCAATAAGTCAGGATCACTCTTCCACCCATGAAATAAATAAGTGTTGATGCGCAGTCCTATATAAATAAATAAACAAAGGCGAAAGAAGAGAAACACTTCCTGCATAGAGAGGTGAAGAAAGTAACTTCATCGAGGTACTACCTAGGCTTACTAGTAGCGGATCAATGTTTGTGCCCCTGAAGTGACTCCATCAGGGTAGTATCTAGGCCTGTTGTCAATGGTTCAACACCAGAGATGAAAAACTATACTCTGAGAATATAAAGATCGTGAAATTCATTACCCTATCCTGATTAGAAACATTGTGTGATTGTTGATCTTATGTTTGTGTTTAGTCGAGTAAAGGAATGAAGGGGAGTATGTTTATCCACAAGGTAATTTGGGAAGCCACAATAATCTCAATAATGAATGAATACTTCTGAAGAACTAGAACATGCATGCAATAATTGACCAAGGCAGAGAAGATAGAGTTCTACTAGTGTGTCGCCAATTGTTTCTACCATGATAGAAACCCTCCAAAGCTTTCCATACACTCAAATTTTGGGGCCTACTGTGGATCTTGCAATCATTCCTTCCATACTTGCTTCTAGGTCAACTGATGCTTTTGATCTCCCTGCTTGGATTGGAAGTGTCGAAGTCACTTGCTCACACATGTTTAGTCCACAACAAGTTCATAACCACAATCTTTTACACAATATTGGACAAGCATAACACATTACATCAAGACAATTCTTATACAATGTCGAATCCGTGTTGACAGTCAATGCGCACTGAAAATGACCGTTTATCAGATTCTAGCTGTGTTCATACTTCCATTTCGGTGAGTTTTGCAAACTATTGCTTTCGCACACCTTCGTCTTTGCGACTATCATTTTCATTTTTTTGGTTTTTGCTTTCACTTTCCTTCATCGTAACTAGTTTCATTTTCATGTTATTTGTGTTATGCTATCTGTTACTTTCACTATTGCCCACATATCAAAAGAGTTCAAACTTTAGCAATTGGCATCTTTTCGCATGTTAGCTATCATGCAATGTATGTATGCTTGCTCTGGTGGTTTAAATGTGTTATATTTGTGTGAATGAGTTTATATTTGTGTGAATGATTTGGTATAACCATGTAAATATCAGTAACACTCATTCCCAATTTTTTTAGCACTGTCTGACAAGTGTCACCATGGTCGTCGGAAAGTGTACCTTTAGTGTCACACTCATCATAAAGTCATCACCAAGGTACCGCATTAAGGGAAATATGTTGTTAACGTGTTCTGGATGATCAATGTTGTTGTGTCGTCAAAGTGTTTCAAGTGTGTGATCATATTCAAGCCATATAACTATTTACATCAGTATCTTCAGTCCCACACGTAGCAAATTTTCAGAAATTCCCCAACAACCTAGGTTCATCCCTCCTTCCTCAATTGCACACTACCAATTTCCAACCCAAAATATGGATCCTTGTCCCTTGAATCTATGCAATGCACATTACTTTCTTCAAATAATTGTTGCATTGCCCAATTCCGGTGCTCAAGCCCGTCCTTGCCTCCCAATATTGGGAAATTCATCCTCCTAGCCTAGCCTTAACTTCTCATTGCACCATGTCTAGCATCAAGCTCATCCTTGAGCTCATAACTTGTGCAACTACGTAATGTGTTAGCCTTGTCTGCCTCCTAGAACTACACAATTGTCCCAAGCATTGCAAAACCCCGGAGCTAAGCTCACTAAGTCTAGAAACTACGCAGTTTGTCTCCTACTAGCTCCCTGAGATGCATAATTATGAAATTACGTGGGCTCATCTGTCCCCTAGAACTGCAGAATAGGCTAATCTAGTGCCCACCCCCTCAACTTGTCACCTTGAGCTCCCAGACTGTGTAGTTATCTTTCTCAGCCTAGCCTAAACTATACAGTATGTAGTCTTAAGGCTCAAGCTCACCCCTGACTTCCTGAGCAATGCAATTGTGCAGTTACTGAGCTTCTTTCCTAGACTGTCATCTAGTTTTATATTAGTGAGTTGATCGATATGCACCATCTTAGGTTTGGGGTTCAATAGACCCATATCGACTTGTTATGAGTGAATTCCACACATAGGTATTATATCATGCTATGGAAATATGATGAAGAAGGATATGGAGAAGGAGGACATGCTAGAAGACACATATGGAGATAAAGAAATACTATGATCATCAAGTGAGAAGACAAAGTAACACTAAACTCTAATAGAAGATGAAGATGAATATCACATGGAAGAATCCTCATATTCAAGTCATAAGGAGGAGGAAGAATAGGAACATGTACCATATTTTTAATAAGACACAAAGAGAGAAGGAACAAGAAGGACAAATTTTCATTGTCACATCATCATGCAGTTAATGCCATCAGTTTCATTTCATGTCCTATCACAAGTCATCATATGCCACATCATTATTATGGATTATGTAATTACCTATTCGAAAGGTATTGTAAAGTGGAAGTCGAAAGGACACATTCAAAATATGAATATTCATGTAAGGTCAAAAGGGCATAAGAAGTCAAACAATCATGAAGGTAGTCAAAGAATCAGAAGGAAGGTGAAGCATCACCTCTTGGTTACATATACACCCTCATTATAGGAGCAAAGGAATTTTTCACCTGGTCTCTGACTGTAATGCATTAGAGAGATAAGCTAGTTCTTTTGAGGAGTAGGTATTGGCCCCAACACTACACTATTAGAGCTACTGCTTTCTACTGTACACATGTGTCTTGGAACTTTTACTTAATATAAGAAGCCCTATGGGCCATCACATCCTTCATGCATGCTTTATGGATATTTCTAAGACTATTTTGTGAATGTTTGTAATTCATGTTTACTTTTCTCTATGCTAAAGTAGTAGAACTATTTCAGTTATTTTGGTATTTATTATATTGAGAATGTGTTGTAATTGGTATTACCGTTGTTGCATCTTTGTGGACTATTCTGCTGGATATTAGAGAGATCCTTCTTGTTACATTCGTTACACTGATAGTTGCATCTTTGTGGAATATTTCATTTGATGTTGTACATATCCTTCTCTTTTATGTGTGTCTCTACTAGCGTGGTTCTACCACCTCTATCTTAGAGGCTTTCGTTTCCTCCCCTCCGCAGTAAAATAACTTTGACACACTTACAATTGAACACTCACCAAGCACACACCCCTTGCTTTTTGAAGGCACATTTGCATTTTTGTCTCTTGCTCACAATTAGAGCCAAGGCATATATTTAAGATAATTGGAAACCAGGCCATATTCTTGATGGGACTCCTACTCCAAATGGTGTGAGGTCTAATTGGGACATCACATCAGGGAGGGCCCTTTTTTGACAAATTTCTAGCACCGTCAACAGAAGTTTGTAAGTAAAATGTTAATACCCTTGTGGGTAGTAAAATAAGAAGAAATATATTTAGGGTTCTTCATTTGCTCTAATTTTCCCTTTTCAAAAATCTCTATATATAAATGAATAGTACTAGTGGTTTTTACTTATTTATGTTCTATTTTGATTCAAGATTTTTTTTTAGATCATGCTTGAGTGGATGGTTATTGTCTTTAAATCTAGTTTCCCTGTTTATTTCAAGAGTATATATCTCCCAGGGATGCTTAGACTAACTTCATGGTTGTGCAACTTGATCTTTCATGAAAAATAAATTTCTTTCATCTTATAGTATTTTTGGCCTTGGTATTTCTCTATTTCAAAAGAAAAAGTCATTTCAACTAGGGATTTAAATTTGATCTTGTATTACTCTAAGCATATTTCATTGGGTTTGAACCAATGCTAAGACATGTGAATTATATTAGCTATGTATATGAAAAAAATATCCCTAGCCATACTCATTTGTATTCAACACACCGCTTCAATAGAAACATTCCATTCTAAACATAAGGATTCAAACTCATTGTAATCATATTGTAAGAACATTTACTCTTATAAAAGCTCAAGTGTCTATCAGATCAATTAATTTGGAATTGAATATATTGATATGGAGAAAATTCTTGTAAATAGCCATGGCATCAAAGCATTTAGAACCTAATATTTAGTAGTTGTCTTCAATGTTTATTTAAAAAGGTTCAAAATTTTATTTTTAAATCTATCAGAGATGTCACAAATGTAACCGATGAAAAAGTGTGGGTACAGTTCACCCAAGGAAATATTATTATTTGTATAGACATTAAAACCGAATAAAATGAAGATTGTTTTCTTTATAATAACAAGTAGCTTCATATTGTCCATAGGAGCATGCTATGATATATGCATACAAGGAATATCAGAACCTAAATTATTCTATCTTCTACCAAGCTAGCTAAAACATATATTCTATAGGTTAAGTGACTATCAAAATTATTTTGTAGAGCATGATAAAATTATAATATATATAGTTTTTCAATAATTCATATCTCTTGAAGTCACAAACACCATAATATTGCAACTCGCAAAATACCTAGATGCCTATAGCAAGAAAAACTATGATAAAATGTTGTTTGTTGCTGAAAAAATATAACAAATTAGAGAATCAAAGCAACCCTACACCATATATGAAGGAATAGAAAATCTAAAAGTTTTTAATGATACATCAAAGATTGAAAAATCAAAACAACACAACAAATGCTATAAAACACTTTGTACTTATATTTTGAGGATGAATGAAAGAATAAAAAATGTTTATAAGACATTTTCAGAAGAAAATTCAAAAGCCATAATTGCATATTCATATCAATACTTCCCGCCAATGAAGAATATAATGTTTTATAGTGATAATGGCATTAAACACAATTTAATAGTAAAAAATAGAACAACCAATCCAAAAGAAAAATTTTCATCCAAATGCTTGGGCCAACTATTTATATTTTAAAATTGTAAGGTTAGGATTGTTTGACGTAATTGACTCAATGAACCATGTATTATATATGTCGAATTTATTTGTTTGGGGTAATCTTCTTTTTTTTGTCATATTATTTAGATATATGAACAAAACTTCCTTAAAAAATATTATATAAAATAGATGAAACTTTTTATGTTCAAACATGAAAAGCCTTCATCCTACTAACTAATAAGGACATGTATAAATTTTTAGTGGGCAGTAACCACTACTAACTATGCACATTTACTCTTTTATGCCTACATGTTAAATCATTGAAGAGAATATAATAATGACATGTTGTAGCTCTATATATTTGATTGCATCTTGTTCCAATTCATTTTTTATGCAAACACTTTTTTAAATTATGGTGTGTTGATAAATAGATTATTTACATGAGTATGAGTTATTTTCAAGGATTTTAGATTTAAGTGGTTTTCTACGAAGCTTAAAACTGAAAAACCATTGCACACATATTTAAAAATCATGGCATAAACATTACAACTATGTCCAAAAATTATGGCAAAAAAATATGAGGTAGTTATCCACATGACAAAGGCTACAATAAGACCTTAAAAATAATGTTCCATCAAATGTTTGAATTTTTTATTTCATTAGTATTTAAAAATAAATATTTATTTTTCAAAGTTAAACATTATAAGTTGCATTGGTCAATGCTAAACTACTAGTTGCCAATAGGGAAATGAATTGCTATAGCCTTGGCTTGGTAGAGACTATATGAATGTTGGGTTTTAAAAGAGGTATCATATGGAAAAGGAGAATAATCTCGTATTAGCATATTGGAACATTTATTGTATTTCCTTAATTTCATATAGGGTAGGGACAAGAAAATATAGAGTTATGTAGCATGCATTCTTTCTATCAACTTGTAACAAACTTATATGTTTAACTTAAATGACAATAATTTTTTATTTTTTATTTTTTACCCATACCATCTCCATAATTTATAACTAGTGTAATATGCTAAACTAATAATCATAGAAATATAAACTTATCTAAATCTGAAAATAATTATGAGAAAAGCCTAGTAGACTAAGTGATTTCCAGCCAACCATAGTTAGTTCATTGTAGAAATGTGCCTACTAACCCTACTGTAATACCATCATTTGCAAGTAGGAACAATAATTATAGGCTTATCCTATAAGGATTTCAACCAGATAATTCCCACTCTAAAGTTTTGCGAAAGGAAAACTACTTTCATACACCCACATTACTTTCCTCTACCAACACAAAAGGACCACTTTCCGTTATTCCCAATCCCTTATACGCCCATATTACTTTCCTCTACCAACACAAAAGGAACTCTTTCACTTATTCTTAATCCCTTAAAATTCTCCTTTCTATTGCTTAGTGTGAACATAGAAAGGTTCAAGTGATGTCGCAAAACTCCAATATTTCTTGGTTTCATGGATTTTCAACAAGATTATAGCTTATTTTCATAACAAGTGAAAGTATATATTCATAGCACTTTTTTGGTACTTTCTTGGATCTAAATATTCTGAACCCCTCTCTTTCTTCTATTCTCATTTCTATTATTCAAATTTCCTAACCATTCCATACTAACAAGAAGTTACCCACACTACTTCTTGTTCCAAGATTGTAGGGAAGACAATTTTCTAAATTATAGGAGTGATGGCTTAATTGTAGGAATTGGTTTTCTCCACTACTAATAGCTTTAATAATCTATATATAATAAGATATGTTACATAGTAAGAATAATATAAAAATCCCATAAACTCCCTCACCTTTCCACACTTGTGGTATCATAACCCATATAGTTGCTCATGTCTAATTATCTTATAAGTTTCTTTGAAATATAAAGTTGTAAATTGTTTATATGGTCAATAAATTTTATAGTATTAAGCTTTGCTTTGAGTTTTATAAATTGCAACATAATTTTATTTTAACCCGTCCTATAATATTCAATTATCCTTTCATTATAATAAGAAATATAAAATAGTTTTCCTATAACAATAACAATGGAAGATGCAATTATCTCTAATGAAGTAGTGAGTGTGTGTTATCACATATAATGCTTCTAAACTATCATATTAGGCTTCTCAATGTCACAACGCCATTATCAGTTTCAATGTCTACAATAAAGATTGATCTTAGAAATAAGTATTTTTTTTATTCATTCTTTTATTCATATTTGAAAAAGCATAAAAAAAATATTTACATGTATAAGCTTGGCTATTTTGGAAAAGAGTTCACAGGATTTTAATTTAATGATTAATATTTATTTTAGTTGATGGTAGGATTTACTTCTAATTTCCATATTCATATCGGATGTAGGGCTTTAACTCCTACTCCATATTCTAAAATATTCCTAGTAATATTCATAAAGCAAAGGTTAAGATTTATCTCCAAAGTAATTATGCCATTTTTCATTTTAATTTTGTCCATTAATAAAAAATAAAAATAAAAACTCATGAACAAATTTTAGATGAAATGAATTATGGGTTTTTTTGGTATGCACTATTGGTGATATTGGCCCTTGGTATTATAACAAATTCTATTTACAAATTAAGAATCTCCATAATAAGTTTCCATGATAAAATTGGGTCGAATATCCATGGTTAAGAATTTATCACATACTTTTCTAAATGTATATATCTTAACTTATATATCAATTATTTTTATAATTAATAATAATAACCAGTCTCATGAAGATGTGTAAGTGTTATTGTGCTCAACGTGGAGTTCATGTGTCTTGTCAAATAAAAATAAAATACTCTCTCAAGAAGCAAAACTAATGGGGATGTGTAATTGATTTTTGCTCAATATGGAGTTGACATGTGTCCCTTTTCAAATAAAAAAAAATTCTCTATAAAGAAGAAAAACAATGTCAACTATAATAAAAGATAAATATATGCGGATATACATATTAGGTAGTTTTAATGAAAAGTATTAAAAAGCATCACTAATCTCATTTTCATTGTGCTAACTCCATTAGGATATTATAACTTAGTGTGAAAAAGATATGTAAAATATAAATTTAAATATTTTTAAAATAAGC
>APFE030337264.1:89525-133824 GCA_000404065.3 Pinus taeda
TTTATAAGTCTTTAAAAATATATATGCAACCAGAACCTCTAGAGAACCAAACGGAAATTGAATTCTTCTCAAGTCAGAAGCATAATCAGGAAGTATCTACACCAGAAGCTAATTTGGGGCCAAATATTACACAACAACAATATGAACTCAGCTGGAAGTTAGTGGAATAAAAAGAAATCATAGATCGGAGGGATCTGAATCTGACAAGGAACTTCCTTTGATCACTCTAGAAAACCAGTTGGCCATTATTTCTCAAGTTGGAGAAGGGTGGAAAAGAAAAAGGACAGAAAAGTATAGATGTGGTTTTTATTTCATTTTTCCTTTTTACTATAACTTGTCCCTATCATAGACAGCCTTCTGCATATGCTAATGTATCTACAATATGTAATTTTTTTCTTTTGAATAAAATTACGGATTTTTTCCTAGGGCAAAAAATATTTTAATAATTTATTATTAAACAAAAATATCTTATGCCAATAATTTTTTATTATTTTAATATAACAGTATTAATATTTAAAATTTTCCTTTTTTTACTTTTTAACTTTTAATATATCTACTAATATATTTAAATTAAAGATATATTCAAATTTCTATACAGTTATTAAAAAATTAGTAATTTTTTTATATTTGTTAAGATTGGTTAACCTTTTAATTCATGAGTAAATTAATAATCAAGATATATACCCAACTTAAAACATGTGTATTCCTTAAAATACATGAGCACTCTAAAAACTATGTTTGGCCACTCAATAGCAACTAGCTTGACAGTTTGGGGATGCTGAAATTATACCTCAGCTTATATCGATTGTTGATTGACTAAATATTCGACAAATAGATGAACATGGCCGCGGTCTGTCAGTGAATCAGCAATATGCCCGAAATAAAAAAAAAGGCCATATACATGTTTTTGAAAATGTGTGTACAAGGCCACCTTATCGTTTTACAATAAAATAAAGATATTGGTATCTACGCATTTTGATTAGTTTCAATGGTAATGGAGAAAAAAGTGACACAGGTCTAAGCTATAAACAGGTCAAAAGAGGCATCAAAGTGAATTTTCTATCGAATAGAAAGGAGTGAAATTGCAACTGAGAGACGATGGCAAGAGTTTTAACGTTGTTGAGTAAGACCTTACTCTAAATCGATGGCATAAAATATGTTGAAATTTCACAATGGATATATATTGGTATCTACGCATTTGATTAGTCTCAATGGTAATGGAGAAAAAAGTGACACAGATCTAAGCTATAAACAGGTCAAAAGAGGCATCAAAGTGAATTTTCTATCGAATAGAAAGGAGTGAAATTGCAACTGAGAGACAATGGCAAGAGTTTTAACGTTGTTGAGTAAGTCCTTACTCTAAATCCATGACATAAAATATGTTGAAATTTTTTACGCGTAGAGGCAGAGGAGTGACTTTCACAAAGCAGATTTCGCGCAGCTAGATTACTCGCAGCTAAATTTCGCGCAGCGAGATTTTGCGCAGCTATACTGAGGCTAAAAACACAATATTCACTCACAATAATAAAAAATTCAGAGTAAAACAGAGTAAGCATGGAGAAACAATAAAAAATTAGGATTAATTTCTATTTTATGAAACTACGTTCATATGAGATTGCAGTTCATCCACCAAGTATAACAAGGTTTACAGTGTTTTATATTTCACGAGAAAAAACACACCGTTAAACACAGTAACTATTGTTTTCACATGCCCACCAAAATTTGTTTCACGATTTTCTCCTCCTAAACTCTTGCTCTCTTTCTCTAGAACTTGCAAAAGGACGTTTACATATATATTTATCTCAACATACAATTTTACATTAACACATGACAGAGAAAATAATTAATACATTGATGTTGTTGTTGAGTGTAGAAAGTAATCATGCAGAGGTTCGTGGAGTGTGGGAAATAATCACGAAATGAATGATTTTCTATATCTATTTACGGAAACACATTAAATGTCTTAAATTCTTTGTTGTGTTGTCTAATGGTTCACGCAGTACTTATGTTCTAGCTTCAATCCTCCCATATTCAAACAGAGAAAGAACCTACTTATGTTCTAGCTTCAGTCCTCCCATATTCAAACAGAGAAGCAACCTGCAAAAATACTTCTGACAAGTATGGCTGCTATCAGGGTGTTTATTGTGGTGGTTGAGATTATTATGTCCAACACTACTCCTTATTAATCACAATTTCCGCGATTGACAATTCCTAAACAATTTCTGAGATAAACAAAATTTTCACGTGCCAACGGATTTGTGAAAATATCAGCGAATTGTTCCTGTGACCTACAGTCCTGCAACACAATTTCATCATTGTTAATCAAATCTCTGATAAAATGATATTTAACATCAATATGTTTGGTCCTCTTGTGAAAGACATAAGTTTTTGACAATGCAATTGCTGAGATGTTGTCGCAGAAAATAGTTGCCATTCCCTTCTAGTCACGAAGAAGATCCCTCAACATCCTTCTCATCCAAACTTCCTAACACGCTGCTGCTGTTGCTGCGACATATTCAGCTCCGACTATTGACAATGGAAATATTGGAGGCTTCTTCGATGCCCATGAAATGGCCCCAGAACCCAAATGAAAAACATATCCTCACGTGCTCTTTTTGTCATCGACACTTCCTTCCCAATCAATGCTAGTGTAACCAACTAGCCTGAAATCACTTATTGTTGTGTACAAAATGCCATACTGTTTTGTCCCATTGACATACCTTAGAATCATTTTCGCTGCTTGCTAATGTGTCTCCTTGGGTGTCTCCATGAACCTCGACACCAAACTCACTGCATACATTATATCTGGCCTAGTGGCGGTCGAATACATCAAGCTTCCTATCATGGTTCTGTATAATGTCAGATTGACATTGCCACTACAATCTTCTTTTCCCAACTTGAACCGCATGACAGTTGGAGTTGATGTAGAATTTTTGTTCTAGATCTTAAACCTCTCCAAAATGTCTACCACATACTTTGCTTGAGAGATAAATATGACATTTTCTATTTGCTTCACTTCTATGCCCAAAAGATATCTTAACAATCCCAAGTCAGTGATTTCAACAAATATACATTTCTCCCCCTTGTTGTCCAACTTCTTCCTCAACTCATCCAGGACATGTGCATATGCCACACATCCAAAAACTCTTATGTGGATGATACTATGCTTTCTTTCACTCCATGCCTCTTTAGGAACTATGTTCTAGATGCTTTTGGTTGGACATCTATTCAAGATATATGGTGCCCAAGCAACAACTTCAACCCAATAATCATTTGGCAAATTCTTTTCCTTCATTATGCTCCTTTCCATTTCCATAATGGTCCTATTCTTCCATTCTGCCACACCATTTCGCTGAGGTGTATACCTTGTTTTAAATTGCTTGTGAATTCCATGCTTCATGCAAAATCAAAGGAAGTCATTTGAGATGTATTCTCCACCTCTGTCAATCCTAAGGACTTTGATGTATTGTCCACTTTTCTTCTCAATAAGAGCATTGTATTGGTGAAAGCACTCAAACACTTCACTTTTATATTTTAAGAAATAGACCCGTGTCTTCCTTGTGTATTCATCTATGAAGGTCAATAAATAGTGGCTGGCACCAATTGATGGCATCTGCATTGATCAATAGAAATCTGAGTGGACAATCTCCAAAGGTGCCTTTTCCCTTACTGACTTTCCGACTGGAAATTTTTTTCTATGTTGCTTGCCCAAGATACATTCACATAGGCTTTCCGATTTTTCTATGAGTGGTAGTCCCTTCACCATACCTTTCTTGTTTAGCAAATTCAAACCTCCAAAGTTGAGATAACCAAATCTCAAATGCCATAACCAATTTTCATCTTTGACCTCTACTAGAAAGTTTACTTATATGACAGCTACATCTTACCTTCCATTTTCTTGTGAGTTCATTGAGAGTTGTGCTTATGAACATTCTTTCTACAAATCTAATATTATTTTTAGGGGAAACATTCTATTGTTTGTCATTTGAACCTTTGTAATTAGCTATCTATTTGGAGGTCTATCCAAAATTGTGCACACATCATTTTTGAAAAATACATTGTAGCCCTTTTGTATGAGTTTTCCAATGCTCATGAAGCTATGCTTCAGACATGGATAAAGTAAACATATGAGATGTACTTCTTCTCCCCTTTCTTTGTTAGGATATCAACTCTTCCTTTTTCCATGATAGAGACTTTGCTATCAGTCCTTAATGTCACTTCAAATTTCACAATTTCATCTAAATTGGAAAACATTTCTATGTTTCCTGACATGTGGTTGCTACACCTTGAATCTAGATGCCATATATCACTTTGCTTTTCTTGTGCTACATTACAAGCTAAAAACATGTTATCATGTTTCTGACTTTCTTTTTTAAAATCTACACTTAGTTATTACTAATGTCATATTGCTTCTTTCTATATTTATTTGCATAATGACCATATTTCTTATAGTAATGATATTGAACTTGAGATTTATCATAGCTCTGGCCTTGTGCTAGATTTTGGCTTGGGCTTTGACTTGGATTTGGATTGCTGCCTCTTCCATTTGAGGTTGAAGGTCTGCTTCTTCCACCTCTGTGTGGGCATCTTCCTCTTCATCTAGCATATGATTTTTCTCTGCCTCAATCTTTACCAAATGATACTTATGTCTTGAAGGCATGCTCCAATGAGGAGGTTGTTGTTGTATTTAGTCTATGTTCATGAGAAATCAGTGATGCATTAAGCCCATCCACTGAGAACTGTGACAGACCGTTTGCCTCTTCTATGGCCACAATAATGGCATCAAACCTTGCTCACAAACTTCTCAAAACTATCTCAACTATTCTTCTTTCTTCAAGTGTCTCACCATAAGACCTGATTTGAGTAACCAACCCACTTACATGTGTAGAAAACAAGTATACATTCTCAAACTCTTTCATACAAAGTGTTTCAAAGTCTCTTGTCAATATTTGCAGTTTTTATGTCTTTACCTTTGCCATACTTTGGTAGGCTTTCTGGAGGGTGTCCCATGCTTGTTTGGACTTCGTTGCTGTTGCAACCCTTGGGAAAATACATTCATGAAGTGCTTAAAAAATATGAAACAGGGCTTTTGAATCCTTCTTCCTGTTGTCCCTTAACAAATCTCTTTCTTCTCGAGATAAGGCATTGTATGCTGCTGCATCTGCTGGTTCTTGAAAACCATTCTCCAATAAATCCCAGATGTCTTGATAAAAAAACAGGGTCTTCATTGTAATAGCCCAATAATCATAATTTTTCCATTAAAATGAGATATTTGAAAATTAGTCAAACTTGTTCTTAATGTTTCGATTTGTGAATGTAAAATTGTTTTGTTACGTGCAGGTAAATTTGCTAAAAACAATCTACCCTCAAAACAATTTTAATTGCTAATAAAAACCATTGTTTTTACACTAACAACATTTAATCCTCTATCACATTTATGCGTAGAGGCAGAGGTGTGACTTTCGGGAAGGTGATTTCGTGCAGCTTGATTTTCGTGCAGCGCGAGCTAGCTTTAGCACATTTCGTGCAGCTATACAAAGGCTTAAAAACACAATATTCATGCACGCAATAGAAAACTCAACTCAGAGTAAGCTTGGAGCAACAATAATAAAAACTTAGGATTAATTTCTAATTAATGAAAATATATTCATATGAGACTGTGTCTCATTCACCAAGTAAAACAAGGCTGCAGTTATACAAAGGCTTAAAAACACAATAAATTCAGAGTAAAACGGAGTAAGCTTGGAGCAACAATAAAAACTTAGGATTAATTTCTAATTAATGAAAATACATTCATATGAGACTGTGTCTCATTCACCAAGTAAAGCAAGGTTTACAGTGATTTACACTTCACGCCGAATAACACACACTAAAACATAGTGACTATTGTTTTCACGCGCCCACCAAAATTTGCTCACGATTTTCTCATCAAAGACTCTCGCTCTCTTTGTCTCTAACTTGCGAAATGACTTTTACATACATATTTATCTCAACATACAACTTTACATTAATAGATCTCTTTGTCTCTAACTTGCAAAATGACTTTTACATACATATTTATCTCAACATACAACTTTACAACTTTACATTAATAGATATAAAGAAAATAATTAATACATTGTTGTTATTGTGTAAACAATAATCAAACAAGTGTTTATGGAGTGTGGACAATAATCATGAAATGAATGTTTGTTTATATCTATTTAGCAAAATACATTAAATGCCTTAATTTCTTTATTGTGTTGCGGAATGTTTCGCACAATATTTATGATTAAGTTGATCCATTTTAAAACAGAAAAGCAACCTCCACAAATACTTCTAACAAGTATCACTACTATCAAAGTGTTTATTGCAGTGGTTGGGATTATTATTTCCAACCAAATATCAGTGTACAACTGTATACTTTTTACAAAAATTTGGAAGTGTAAATAAACTGGTTGGCCACGGATGGTGATGCCTCCGCAACCAGAAATGCGCGGTAAAATTTTGTTATTTCATATGCTAGTCGCAAGCATCCTCTATAACAATCTTTAAACGGTATATCTATAGAAATTTTAGTTGTGGGATGTAACATTTGGAATTAATAACATATTGGATGGGGAGACCACCGATAGATTTGATCCGACGACATTGCAGTTAATAACTACAAGGAGGCGGCCACGGAGCATGAGGGTTCATGGTGACATAGATAACTATTTCACTCTGCACTGTCTCTCATCGTCTAGCCAGAATCCTCCACCGCCTCACCGCACGCTGACGTGGGTTGAGCATATTCGAAAGGAAAACACCACCTTAACTTATTCAAATGTGAAGCACCTTGTGCAAAAATTAGTATTCTGGATTTTTTCTATAAATAGAGATGCTCAGACAGAGGCGGATATCCCGCTATCGGTTCATATTTGCATGTATAATCTTGCACCTGTAGCTATGTTTTCTAGTTTTTGTGTGCTTTATTTCTTTTCACTGGTATCAAAGCCAGTTTGTAAAGTGCTGGAATCTGCGAGTGAGGTTCACAGAATTGAGGATCCGGTTGTTGTGTGAATCAGAGAAATAGTTGCTGGGCAGAGTGGATGTGACCAAATTGCTGTTGGTTTTGTTGAAGAACGGTTTTGTGGCGTGGAGATGCAGTGCGTTGACAGCTAAATTCAAGTCAACTTGAATGCTACGTATGCGGCTATCTGTTTGTGCTAAAGCATCCACTTCGCATCTTCATATTTGAATTGGACTGTGAAGCCTATGAATTGTAAATTGTTGGAGCTATTTAATGCTGCACTAGCCTTGACTTTATCTCGATTTCTGATTTGCTAAATATGAATTATAAATTGTAATTTGTTGGAGTTGGTTAATGTTGTAATAATTTTGAAATCTTATCTCGATTTCTAATTCACCAAATATTTGATAATTAAATTATTTGACCACACCATCTCATTGCCAAATATTCCATAAATCAACCATCGATATAAAGATGCTCCTCCACTAATGAGCACCGAGTTGTGAGCATATACTAGAATATAAAATTGCTGCACTGAAACCTTGTAGAAGTTAAGAATTCATATAGGTCAAGGAATAGACACTTTCTGTTTTAACGGATAAAAGAGGCAGAAAAATAAAAAGTTCTTTAAATAAAAATTTATTCATGGTTATTGATATTGTTCTCAGTTTTTAATCGGCCAAACTATTAGGTAATTAAAAGAACATAGGCGCGGTCGATTATTTGACCGCGCCATCTCATTGCCAAATATTCCCTAAATCAACCATCGACATAAAGATGCCCCTGCACTAATGAGCACCAAGTTGTGAGCAGCTACTGGATTATAATATCGCTGCACTGAAACCTTATGAAGCTAACGAGCCATATAGGTGAAGGAATACACACTTTGCTTTTCAATGGATAAAAGAAGCAGAAAAATAGAACTTTCTATAAATAAAAATTTATTTTTGTTATTGCCATTTTTCTGAATTTTTAATCAGCAATTTGTTGAAGAGTATTTAGGTTAGTATTGAAGCCATTTTATTTATCCACCATTTCTTAGAGTTTACTTTGAAAGAAGAGACAATAATAAAGTGGAAAGTGTTTTTAACTTTTTTAACTTTTCATTTGAAGATTTTAGTTATCTTTGAGAGATGACAACAAATGCCGATATTACTAAGTGATTAGTTCTTATTTTAAATGAAAAATTATGATTTCTATTTAATGAGAACAATAGTCATTTTCGTAATCTTTGGGGAGATTTTTACTAATCAGTGCTTATTTTAAATGAAAAAGTATGATTCTTGGTCTATTCAATGAGAACAATAATGTATTCTCATCATCTTTGCGGATTTGTTAGTGACTGATGGTATCCAAAAGCTGTTTAAGAAATGACTCTAACAAATGTTGAATGAACATTGTTGAGGGAGAATAGAAAGAAAGACAACAATGCTTTTGACCTTATTAAGCAAGGCTTAGATGATATGATATTTTCAAAGGTTTCAAGTGCAGAGTCTTCAAAGAAGGCATGGGACACTCTTGAATATTATTATGAGGGTGTGTCAAAAGTGAAGAATGTTAAGTTGCAAAATTTGAGAAGAAATTTCAGTGAAACTGTGGATGGTTTTATGACTTAAGTCATGATTATTCTTAATTAATTTAGTTGAGATAGTATGGAGAAGACCTCTCAAACAAGAGAGTGATCGATAAAGTCCTTTGAAGTTTTCCAAAGAAATTTAAAGCCATTGTTGTATCCATATAAGAGTTCAAAGACACAAGTGAAATTCAAATTGTTGAGTTGATTGGTTCATTGATTGCACATGAATCCAGGATGTCAAGATATGATGATAGTATGTTGCAGAATGTCTTCAAATCTCAATTGCAATTTGATAGAGGAAGAGGCAGAGGAAGGTTGAGTAATAGAGGAAGATGCGACATAGTAGCAGATCAAAGACGTCTACAAGATAACTATGAACATGAGGAGAAATCTCAACAATTTCCCTCTAATTTAAGGGTTTGTAACAATAGAACCTTGCATCGAGGAAATCAAAGGTATGATATGTCTAAAGTTCAATGCTATTATTGCAAAAGGTATGGCCATTTTACTAACTAGTATTTGAAGAGGTACACACATGTTGATAAGCAATCTACACACATCTCAAAAGAGTTTGAAGATAATTAGAAGTGAGCATTTTTTACTTGTAACTTGACTCAAGAATGTTTGAATAATATTTTATTTTTTCATAGTAGCTACAACAATCACATGACTAGAAACGAATATTTGTTTGCGAGTCTAGGAACCAGTATTCAATCTAAAGTCAAGTTAGGTAACGATAATAAGGTATGTGTTGAAGGTGTTCTTCAAGAATAATGTGTGTACTATCATTTATAAATATCCAAGAAAGAAACCGATAGAAAGAGTGGAAATGACAAAGAATAGGATGGACATGCTTATAATGAGAAATGAATTCTCTCCCTCCTTGAATGTTTATAAAACTAAAAATTTGGATGAATCATGGTTGTGGCATTTAAGATATGGTCATTTATATTTTAGTGGTCTACATTTGTTGTAGAAGAAAGAAATGGTGAAAGGGCTAACTAGTATTCAACAACCAACAAATTCATGTGAAAGTTGTATACTTGCAAAGCATCACACAAATAAATTTGTATCTGGAGTTTCGTATAGGGCGAAATCTACACTAGAGATTGTTCACACAAATTTGTCTAGACCGATGCAAAGACCTTCATTAGCTGGTAATGTTTGCTTTTAATTTTTTCTTGATGATTACAACAAAAAAACATGGGTTAATCTTCTAAAACAAAAATCTGAAGAATTTTCTGTATCTAAAAGATTTATAGCTATTGTTGAAAAGGAAAGTGGAAATCATACTAAAATTTTGATATTAGATAGAGGTGGTGAATATATGCTAACATATTTCATTGAGATTTGTCAGTCTCATGGAATCAAGATGTATTTTACTACACGTTATACTCTATAACAAGATGGAATAGTTGAAAGCAAAAAATGAACTATTATGAATATGGCTCAAAGTATGTTGAAGGAAAATCATATACCAAAATAATATTGGGAAGAAGAAGTAGCTTGTGCTATTTATATCCTTAACAAAAGTTCGACTAAAAGCGTGAACGACCAAGCTCTCGAAGAAGCCTGGAGTGGTAAGAGTTTTCATATATCTCATTTAAGACTTTTTGGATGTGTTGCTTATGCACGTGTACCTAAACAATTGAGAAAGAAGTTAGATGAAAGGGGTTAGAAATATATCTTTATGGGATATAGTAGGAAGTCTTAAGCATATAGGCTTTATAATCCCATCACCAGGAAATATAATATCATTAGAGATGTTGAGTTCAAGGAAGAAGAAGCTTGAGATGGAAGCGTAGAGAAATATATTTTAGAGGAAGCTATATTATCTCATGGATATGGTTATGAAGATGAGCAATAAGTACATGGTGGATAGTAGATTCCATATACACTTGTTGCAAGAACTTCAACAAGCCAATCACCAAGAGTCAATCTATTACAGTTCAGAACACCGAGAAATCAAGAACATGGCAAACCATCAGTTTATGGTGGGAAAAAAGAAACAAGATCAGAGGTGAGTAATGACTCTAATCCTACAATAGCTACATTAAAGAATAACATTAAAAGTTAGAAGACAAGAAGTTTAAAAAAATTGTATGAGTAGAATGATGAAATAGATCAATTTTCAATTTTTGCATTAATTGCGTATGATCCAGTAAATTTTGATGAAGCTATGAAGGAAGAAGTTTGGATAAAATCTATGGATGAAGAAATTAATGCGATAGGAAGAAATAATACTTGGGAGCTTGTAGGTTTTCCTAAAGGTAAAATACTAGATATGTTAAATGGATTTACAAAAATAAAGTGAATGTTGAAGGCAAAATTGAAAAGCATAAAGTAAGATTTTTAGCTTAAGGGTTCAATCAGGAACTTGCTATTGATTATTATGCAAATTTTGCACCTTGACACAGTAAGCGTTATCAGAATTAACAAAAAAAAAAATTAAAGCACTCGTAGTTTCGGTTGTAAAAAATAGTGTTAAAGCACTAACAGATAGAATATCAACATTATTGTGAGTTTTGAAAATAAAAAAAGCACTAACAACCAGATAGTAGTGCATATTTGTAAAAACGACTAATTAAACACTAATAGTTTAAGCATCAACGTTAAATGTAGAATTTAAATTTTTATGTCAAATGAAAAGCACTCACAAGCTCCACATCATCAAGTGAGCATTGGCTAAACAAATGGTGCCATCTTGTGTCATGATTTCACAATGGATTATTTCCATAGTCGGAAGGTAATCATCATGGTAAACTAGTGTTGTAATTAATCATTTTTATGAATGATTGATTTATTGTCACTTTTAATCTCAAATGTTTTTAGACAATGTAAGTTATATTGTGTAGAGTTAAGAGTCATCAAAGGTTAATCCATTCTATTATCTTATTCACCAAGGTTACCATCTCAAACATAATGAGAGAAAATGAATAGTCAAAAGGAAAGGGTGCCAAAACATGTCTTTTTTCACTTGACAAAACTCTTTTTTTATTTATTGAAAAAGGCAGTAACTCTGGGTGTTATTTCCCAATAGTTGGAAATGAAATTATCCAAGTATGAAAGAGGTTTTTGTTGAGAACATAACCATTTATAAAAATCTCTCTCGGGTTTTACAAAGTTGTAATGGTTTAATATATTCGAAGGGATATTTGAATCCTATGTTTTAGGATTTTACAATTTAATATTTTCCTGTTTTAGTCACTGTTTTAAAAATCAGTTTTCGAAAAACTAGGGATGAATTTTGAAAATCCCAAAGAGGTTTTTGTCAGGAACTGGCCCGTTAATAAAAACACTTGTCATATTTTCTAAAGATATCATGGTTTCAGAATTTCTAATAGATATTTAAATACTATGTTTTAGGAATTCGCCATAATTAATTCTTTCTATTTTTAAGAAAAAAACCCAATCAGTGGGAGAGTCATCTCATCAATTTGACTTGGGGTCAGATCTTATCTCCTTGACTATTTAATTTAATAAGCTATAGATAGATGAAGAACTTTTAGATTCATTATTTTTGGTTTTTAAACAATTTGTAATTTTTTTAGAAAGACAAAGTCTTTAGAATGGACAGGGTTTGGTTTTTTATCAGAAGACTTATTCTGCACTGTATATTTCTGAAATTTTAATGAAGGAAGCCAGATTTTGCAACAAAGATTCTTGTGTTAGGAAATTTGGATATGTTTTCCTTTCTACATTTTCATATGTATACTCTTCTATGACTGATAAGAGTGAATGAACATAATTCATATGTACTATACGTTGTTTATATTTTCAGTCATCTATATCTTTCCGACTTCTTTTTTGTAGGATTCATCCTTACAATGATCTTATAAATATACTATTCCCTTTATATTCCGAATTCCATCTTAACAATTCAAAAATGTCAAAGTATCTCAGCTACCCTGCCTCTGTGAATGTTTTAGTTTGCTTTCTTAATTAAGCGAAACATTTGACTCCATACCCAAAGTAATTCTATCAAAGCCTACCACATTTTGAAGTCTTGTTATAGAATATCTAATAATTGTTTTATGTACATAATGAGTCATATTTGACTAAGGTTATAGAAATTATTTCCCTTCAGATTGAAAGGACTAACTTTCAATTCAAAAGATTGGTTAGAGGATATCTTAGAGTTTTTCCCACAACGAGTGTTTTCTCTAAGTGATAAGATTTTGACATCGTTGTTGGGGAGAAAAGGTGAAATTTTCCCTGGAAGAACGATAAGATCCAGATCTGATTACTAATGGTGAACAACAATTAGACACCATTGTGTTGTACATCATTCACCTAGCGACTCCATTTTCAAATAGTCCAGAGTTCATAACACCCATGGAAACTCCATTGTCCAAAGACTCAGTGGCCTGAAAATTTTCTCAGCAACTCCAGTACTCAAATATGGATCAAAAATTTGAAAGGTATTCTCCAGTGAATCGCTCTCACATTCATGGTTTTCGAAATCATATTCCTCGCATAGATTGGCAGACATATCTACCAAGATCTAAATGTTATGATGACAATGATATTTCTCGTCATTTGATTAGATTTCATATGCATGTATAGGATATTGTAATCAAGTTGCATGAGGATTCCTTGATGAAGATGTTCATGATTACCTTGGAGGGAAAGGTAAGATCATGATATGAAAAATTACCAGCTGCTAGTTTATACTCTTTAAAGGATTTTCATACAGAGTTTTTTGAACATTACAAAGAATTGTATTCATCTTTGTTGTTGGTTCAAATTTGTTGTGATCATTTCGAGAATTTCATTAAACATTTGGAAAATATCTATGAAGTCAAGGAATTTATGGATGAATGGATTCTTAAATCGTTTTATGATAACCCTTTTCAACATCATGAAGAAAAATTAGAGGCTAGTTGTCATATTCCATAAACTTTTGAGCAAACAATAGCTTCTCTCTTGAATGAAAATGAAACTAATCAAACTCTTTTTGTAAACAGGCATATTTCATCCCCTGAACTTGATAAAGATATGTAGCAAGTTTGTCATTTTTCATGTGACTGAGATTGGGATGAACAAAATCATTCAAGTTGTCTTTCATATCATTCATCTACTGAGTTTTTTTCTTATGAAAAAACTTATCAAAATTAGAAACCTGAAAATCCAATTCAGCTGGTAGTTATTCACAGTTGTAAGAATATCATGTGCAAGAAGTTGTTTTCCTTCATTCTTTTGAAAGTCAAAATGGCAGTTCTCAAACAAGGTTACAAGAGGTTAATGAGAAAAAATTAAAATTATTTGATAACCAAAAAGATAGTATTCATTCGCAAAATGAAGATGTTGCATTTGAAGCTTCACAAGAAAGTACATAATGTTTCCTTGATGTGCATGATAATATAGATAAATAGATTTCTTCCTTTCATTGTAAAAATGATCTTGATTTGGATGGAATAGGACAAGGAACAACAATTAAAAATGAAGGGAATGTTTGTCTTTCTGCTGATCTTCAAGAAGGGGTAGTTTTTCATGTTTTCCAAGACCTTGTGGATAGTCTGATGTAATCATCAGTGATGGTAGAGTTTGTTTTGTTCATCAACAAAGAGATTGGATTGAGATTATAGTTTGATTTTCCATTTCTTAAATTTTTTATTTTTTCTTAAAGAAAACGTGAGAAGAAATTAGTTAAGTAACCATTTACTTAGATGGTTGCATTGGAGTTTTGAGATCACTTGATTCAGTAGTTGTGTCAACAGATAGAGTAGATAGGTGTGATGAATAAGATCAACACTTTGAGCATCCCTTTCAGAAGTGCGTGTTTTCAGATTCCAAGAATGACAATTTTCAATATTTAATTTTCAGTTTGGAAGCCTAACTTTTCAGTTTTAGTAGTGTACAACAATTTGGTTTTTAGTTGCAAAGATTTGGTTCGACAGATCGGTTTATAGGTTACAACTACTGAGTTGACTCCATAGCCCAGTGGATCAATATTATGTTCTATTTGGTTCTTATTTCCGTCTATGATCAACAACATCCCCTTGGAGCTAACTGTTATCCCAATTTAAAAAAATAATTTTAAAGTGTTGACAGTTTTAGTGTGAGAGCCGATTTGTAAAAATAGAGTGTTAAAGTGTTGACAGTTTCAGTGTCAGTGCTAATTTGTAGAAAAAAGTGTTAAAGCACTAAAATATATAATTTTAGCATTATTGTAAGTTTTGAAAATAAAAATGCACTAAAAACTAGAGTAGCAACACAGATTTGTAAACACGGTCATTGAAACGCTAACAGCTAGAGTATCATCGCTAAATGTGAAATTCAAAAATTTTATGTCAAAAGGAGAACATTGACAGATTCCACGCCAACAAAGGAGTGGGAATTTGATCAAGCGAGTGTTGGCTAAAAAAATGGTGACATGAGGTATCATTATTTCACATTGGATTATTTATTCTGCCAAAAGGTAATCATCATGGTAAACTAGTGGTGTAATAAATCAATTTTGTGAATGATCGATTTACTATCACATTTAATATTAAGGGTTTCTAGATGGTAAAAGTTATATTGTGCAGAGTTAAGAGTCGTGCAGGGATAATCCATTATATTATTTTATTCACCAAGATTACTATTCAAATATAATAACACAAACTCCACATTCAAAGGGAAAGGGTTCCAAAACATGTTTTGTTTTCACTTGAAAAAACTTTGTTTTACTCTTTTTTTCCTATAAAAGACAACAACTTCGGACATTATTTCCAAACAGCTAGAAACAATTTTTTCCAAATATGAAATAGTCTTTTGTCAAAAATGGGCCTATTAACAAAAAAATCTCTCTATTTTTTCACAGGTGTAATATTTTGAGAGATTCGAAGGGATATTTGAAGCCTATTTTTCAGGATTTTGCAATTCAGTGTTTTCCTATTTCAACCATTGTTTTAAAAATCCATTTCCAAAACATTGGGGATGAGATTTTTAAAACCCAATCAATTTTTTTATTGGGAACAGACCCATCAAGAAAAACCTCTCTCATATCTTTCACATCTATCGCAGTTTTATATTTTCGAAAGGATATTTGAAGCATATGTCTAAGGAATTCACCGGAATTAATTTTTCTACTTTTAGAAAAAAAGCCTAATCAGTTGGAGAGCCACCTCATTAATTTGAATTGGGGTAAGATATTATATTCTTGATTATTTGATTTAGTAAGATATAGATAGATGAAGAGGTTTGAGATCCATTATTTTTGGATCTTTAACAGTTTGTAAATTTTCCATAAAGACAAAATCTTTAGAATGGACAAGGGTTTGTTTTTTATTAGAAGACTTCTTGTGCACTATATATTTATGAAATTTTAATGAAGGAAACCTGATTCTATAATAGAGATTGTTATCTTGGGAAATTTGTATATGTTATCTCTTGTTTCTGGTTTCCTTTCTATATTTTCATATGTATGCGCTTCTATGACTGATAAGAGTGAATGAACATAATTCATATGTATTATGTTTTGTTTATATTTACAATCATATATATCTTTCTGACTGATGTTTTATAGGATTCATCCTTGTGATGCTCTTATAAATATATTATTTCCTTGATATTCTATATTCCATCTAAACAATAAAAATCTCAAGTTATCTCAGCTACACTGCCTCTATGAAATTTTAGTTTGCTTTCTTGAGTAAGCCAAATATTTGATTACATACCCTATGGAATTCTATCAAACCCTACCACATTTTGAAGTCTTGTTACAATAGATTTTGTCATTGTTTTACATACATAAGCAGTCGTAGTTGACTAAGGTTATAGAAGCGATCCCCTTTCAAATTTTCAAAATATTAGTTAAAAGTTACCTTAGGTTTTTTCCCACAACCAGGGTTTTCTCTAAGCGATAACAATAAGAATGACATTAGTTATTGCTGCACAAAATAAATGGAAATTATATGATATGGATGTTAAATCTTCATTTTTAAATAAAGTTTACAAATTAAAGAAAGCATTATATGGATTGAAATAAGCACCTTGGGCATGGTATAATATACTTGATGAATATTTGAATAACAATGGATTCATTAGGAGTCCAAGTGAGCCAAATCTGTATAAAAAGGTAAACCAAGAAAGTAAAAATTTGATTGTGTGCATTATGTTGATGATTTTATTTTCAATGTCGATCTTTCAATAGATGATTTTAAGGAAAGCATGAAAACATAATTTGAGATGACTGGTTTAGGCCTACTCATGTATTTTCTTGGGATTGAGGTAACTTAGTATCAAGATGGTATTTTCATTTGTTAATCTAAATATGCAAATGATATATTGAAAAGGTTAAGCATGGAAATTGTAAGCCAATTGTAAGCCAATTGTAATCAATACAAAATTTAGTAAGAATGAACAAGGTTCAAATGTTGATCAAAATTTGTATAAGAAATTGGGTGGAAGTCTTATGTATTTGACTACAACAAGCCGTGATATAATGTTTGATGTAAGTTTAATTTCCAAAATCATGGAGTCTCTAAAGAGTACCCTTTCCCTGGTTGGAAACAAGATTTTAATATATGTTGTTAGAATAATAAGTTATGGTATCTTGTATACATATGATTTAGGTTTTAAACTAACGAGATATACATATAGTGATTTCACAAGAAATATTGATAACAGGAGGAGTACATATGGGTATGTGTTTAGTTTTCATTCGAGTGCAATTTCATCGGTATAAGTGAAGAAATCCATTATGACTTTGTCATCAGCTGAAGCAGAGTATTTTGCAATGACAACAACAACATGTAAAACTGTCTGGATGAGAAGAATTTTGGCTGAGTTGTTGCATCAACAAAAAAAACCAACTCAGATTTTTTGTGACAACAAATCTGCTATTTTATTATCTGGTAATCATGTTTTCCATAACAAGAGTAAACATATTGATACGAGGTATCACTTCATTTGAGAATTAATAAGAAATAATAAAATATGTATCAGAGTTACGCAAATCAGAGGACCAGTTTGCGGACATAGTTACAAAACCCTTGGAAAGGAATTCTTTGAAACTCACATAGAAAGTATACGAGTATGTATGATGTAACTACATTTTGATGTAATAGAAACTTTTTGTTCTTTCCGTGAAATAATTAAGGGAGAGAATAATAAAATTAATTATTTCACCTTGCATTGTCTTCCGTCATCGCCAAAATCCTCCACCATATTAGAAAGGAAAACACTCCGTTACCGTACTCAAATGTGAAAGGTTAGCAACGCCTACGAAAATCAATATTCTAATTAATGTAACCGACTGAAATTCTTGTATAAATATAGATACTCAGTGAGAGGCGGATAACTTATTTTCCGCTATCATATTTGCATGTGTAACCTTGCAGCTGTAGCTACGTTTTCTAGTTTTTATGTGTTGTCTTTCTTTCACATAGAGCAGTTTTATGGTGTGGGACATTCATGGCGGAATTCATCCCTTGTCCACATTCCAAGAAACCAATGTCTTCTGGGACATCGAAATATTATGTGATCGGACGCATGAGAATAATAAGCGGGATGGGTATCTGGAAGATTTGGTGTTATTTGTTCCTCGAAGAAATAGATGAACCTCTATGAACACATAGTTGTTAAATGATATCATGACCAGCACCACAACTTAAGAAATAGAGTATGCTAATTATTCTGCTAGTAGATCAATATACTAGTTTGCAGGCTATGCACCTTCAACAAGACTCGACATGATGCTTAGAGCACACAAAAGACTCGTAGATTGTACCACTCTAGAGTTGTGCACAGACTTGTGAATGATATTTATATTGTAATAAGTAAAAAAATTACAGGAATAAAATCATCGTGATTATGAATTTAAATTCTGACCCTTGGAAATAACCGCGGGAACCTAAAATGTGGTACTTCATAATGGATGGAAGGGAATGAACATATTTTATTTGGAAGGTTTGTAAGTGAATTAACCCTTTTACGATGATAATTTAATATATATTATGACATTATAAAAAGAAATATAATTTTTAGCTGTCTATTGTATGATTTCATAAATTTATATTTTACGGTGAGATAATTTATGCTATGATTTATATTATGGTGTCACGCATTTTCAAGTTGTTCTATATTTTTGTACTTCTCTATATGGATAGATAAAAATATTCTATGTCCTATAGATTGTCATACTCTATGCAATGACACACAAGAATTTTGACCGTGGACAAAAAAAATCCAAGTTACTCGATCTCTGATGTTATAAATATTTGGATTATGTCAAGTGATAGGAAACTATTTTTAATATCCCATGGAAAGGGTAAATCTTCACAGTAGACAAAATAAATCGAAGATACTAGATCTCTGACCTTCCAACTATTTGGATTGTGGATTATCTCAAAGTGATATCAAAGAAATTTTGATATCCCATGGAAAGGGTAAGATATGGATTTTACTCTTAGATTTCTTTTGTGTAATCTTCCAACATTTGGGTCATAATTTTGTAACCTCTTTTATGTCCAGAAGCTTGACAAGTTATTTTTAAATGGATTTTCTGAATTCTTCGATATTTAGATATCTAGAAAATCCACAAACTTCTATTATGCTTCCACAAATTTATGGATTTGTATTGACACCTTAACAAATAATTCCAAGACGTTCAATTAATCGAACATCCTTGCTATGAGGGCATCTAATATTTCCAATGCTTCTTCCCTTTATCCCTTTTTCTCTTACATCCATTGATTATCGCCACGACCATCCCATGTGACTAAGGGCTAGCGTTAAGACTTCAAATCCCAAATTCTTATAGTTTTACGTTTCAAATTCTTTCTACGAATGCATAAGTTTGCACTTCAATAGTGTTTAATTAAATGATCCAGGGGAAGTCTCCATGTCCAATTAAACTCATGACGTTAATTACACTTGAACAATAAAATAACTTAATAGTGATAGGAAACATGCATCAAATGAAAATTTTAAAATAACGAGGAGCTAATAAACTTTCAAACAGTATTACCATGAAATGAGAGGAAATAAAATATGTCTATATCCATGGAAAGTATCAAGAATAAGATTTTCCTATTTTAGAAGAAGTCTAATATCGAAAAGGAAAAGAGTCATATCATAACACATTGTAATATTTATTGTACTTCCTTAATTTGTAATATTTATTGTACTTCCTTAATTTCATATATATTATAGATAAAAATATATATTTATATAGCATGCATTCTTTATATAAAGATGCAACAAACTTGACATATTTAACTCAAATGACACAATAATTTTCTTTTATTGGCTAATTCCATCTCCACAATTTATAACTAGAGTAATATCCAAAGTACTAATAGTAGAAATATAAACTTGTATAAATATGACCAGGATTATTAGCAAAGGCTAACAAACTAAGTGATTTACGCCCAACCATAGTTAGTTTATTATAGATTTTTCCCTGCTAACTAATCTATGCTAACTAATCTATGATAGCATCAACGGGAAGTAGCAACAACAATTTTGGGTTTATCTTATAAGGATTTAAACAGTATAATTGCCACTATCATTTTTTTCCAACAATAGAGTAGCTTCGTACACCCACATTACTTTCCTCTCTCAAAACGAAACAACCTCCTTCACTTTTTATCAATCCCTTTCTAGTTATCCTTAGCGGGAACATAAAAGGGTTCAATTGATGTCACATAAATCCTTGTATGTTTCCTTATTTAGTGGCTTTTCAACAAGAATATATATTATTTTTGTGGTGGGTATAAAGTATGTGCTCATAGTACTTTTTTCTACTCTTCTTGTCTCTAAAACTCTCACCCCCATCTCTTTTTTCCATCCTGATTCTTACTAATATTTTATGTATTCCAAACTAGTAAGAAGTTCCCCCACAATACTTATTTTTCCAAGAATGTATGGGAGACACCTTACTAACATATAGGAGTGATGGCTTAACTCTAAGAATTGTTCTTCTCCACTACTAATAGCCTTAATAATCTATATATGGTAATTTAGGTTAGATAGAATGAATAATATAGAAATATCATAGATCCCCATCCCTTTCTCCACTTGCGGGCTCATAGTCCCTATAGGTACTCATGTTTCTTGTCTTTAAATTTTCTCTGAGATGTAAGGATGTAAACTGGTTATACGGTTAATGACTAATAACATCAAATCTTGTTTTGAATCTTGTAAATATCCAAACTTTTTTTTTTAACTCATCCTATAAAAATCAAATGTCCTCTCATTATAATAAGAATTATTAGATAACTTTCCTTTAACATTAACAAGGAAAGAAGAAATTATCTCCAATGATGTATATAGTGAATGTTGTTGCATATAAATCTTCTAAAATATAATATTAGGTTTCTCAATGTCTCAAGGCCATTATTAATTTCAATGTTTTCATTAAGTATTATGGTTACAAATGAGTGTGTCATGTATTCATCGTGGCGATTTTATATTTTGCTCTATAAAATAAAGAAATGTAGTTGCTATATTATATTTCTAAAAGCATAAAAAAATATCCATTATGATATGCGTATTTATTTTGGAATAGGATTTATAGAATTTTCACTTAGTTATAAATATTTCTTAAGTGGGTGGTAGAATATTTTCAGTACTATTCAAAAACCAAAGGTGAATATATATCTCCAAATTAGTTATGTATTTTTTCACCTTTATATTCAATTGATTAATTAAAAAAAGGTCTTATGAACAAGTTCTATATGAAATGAATTATGGTCTTTTAGGCATATGGTATTTTTAAGCCATGATATTGGCCCATGCTATTGGAAAAAAACTTGTTTAGAAATTAAAAATCTCCATGATAAAGTGGGATTGAATCTCCATGCTTAAAAATATATCACATTTTTTTCGAAATGTATATATCTTAACTTATATAATTTTTTCCCCGGGAAAAACCATACTTTTATTAATGAAAATAAAATTACACATTGTAGATATTGACAATGAATTCAATCATCCCCATCGAGACGGGTGATCATAGAGACCAAAAATACAACTTCGAAATGGTGGTCAACAAGTTACCATTTTCTCTATTTCTTCTTTTCTACCTTTCACCATTCTCCTTAGGAAGGAGTGGTCGTTACAAGTGCTAGTTGGGTCCCTTTAGTCATTCTTGGACTTTCCTTATCTGAATCCAAACTTTTAGACAAATTATGATGTTTTGAGCCCCCCATCTCCATTGTTATAGGGATCATCTCCTACTTTGATGTGTGGGTTGGAGTTCCCAAAACCTCATGATTAACGCTCCCCTTTCCTGCATTTTCTTGTGGGTTCTTGGTTTCTTCATTGGTAGGAGGTTTCATTTCTTCATCGTCCACTTCTTCTCCACATAGTTTCAGTGGGAATTTCCATCCATTTAGTTGCTTTCCTATTTTCTTCTTCCCTTGAGGCGCTTTCTTGGCATGAAGACATGAATTTTTAGATGTCTCGTTTGGCAGCACATTCAGCATCTAAATGCCATATTCTCAAAATCTAGTAATTTTGTATAACATTATTTGTTGTGTGTCAAGAGAATATGATCTGGTAATCATTTGTTGAGATATACCTCCACACAAATTCTGACGAAAGTGTAGATTCATTCCTCAACTCTTTTTGTGTTTGCCTTCATGTATCACCCTAATATGTTCCCAATGGATTCTAGCACATTATCGTGCCAGAAATGTAGGGGGAGATTATGCAATCTAACCCATATCGACATTCTAGATACCACCATTGTATTGGCATCGAAATTTGGGAACCAAGGGGTGAAAAAAAGTTCTACAAAGCCCCAGAACCATGAACCCTCTCACAATATATATTCGTTGGCATCTGATGATGTGAATTTTACAATGAAAAATCCCCTGGAGTAGAGGTGAATCTCACAATTTATTGTCTAATTTGTGAATATCCAATGAAAGAGATCCATTAGTTTTGGCCAGAAGTCGTTGAATGTGCATATGACTACTTGAGCTTCATATGTTATGCATAGATAATTTATTTCTTGTAGATCTATATCCATTGTTAGGATTTGGTTCAATTGTTCTAGTATATAGGGGCTAGGTATGTTGTGTGTCTGATCTAGTGTTGTTGAGGCAACAAATTTTCCTTTGAGAATATCTTTGAACAAAAGGAATCTATCTACTTTCACTAGATTCAGTTTTGTTTCTTTGGGAAGAGTAGATCCAGATAATCCCCCTACACCCTTTGAATTTTTTTCTCTAGGAGATCCTCTCCGAAGCCTCAAGTTTAAGATGATGGTAGGTGACGGAAGGATTTGATAATATTGTAACATTAGATCTTCTTGCATATATGTTCCTCTGCAAATAAGATTTTGTAGGAATGTTGGGATACCCAGATTGTGGATTATATTGTGCTTCAATTGTTGGATGCGATCTGAGGCCTGAACCAAAAATAATATAGATTTTTTGACTTGGGTTTGTTAAAAACATTGAAAGCTGTCATAGTTCCCAGAAATGGTGCCCTTACTTGATAGTCACCTAGATCTTCATCTAAATCAGGACATAAGTGTGGAGATGCAAAGACTGAGAGGGATTGTAGTGGTAGAATTGTCTTCATAAGTGATGGCCAACCCACCAAACCCATCCACTGTAATGGAGGAAAATTCTGATCCAACGAAGAGCGATTGAGATTCCCTATATCTAGTGTTGCTCCTCCATTTCCATGACTGAATTATCTCAGGGGATAGAGATTATCCATATCCATTCCCTTTAACCACGATTCTATTAAATAAAATGTTACAGGTGGAAGATCCACTTCTATATCCATATTTTTGTCTTCTGATATGACTATTATTTCTCTTGTGACTATGAGTGAACATGGATATGATTTTTGTGCTAGAGTCACCATAAAACTAAAAATATCTAGGCCCAGGTCTTGTTTGCGACACCCATCACTTCTTTCTGAGCCCTCGCAAATGTCTGAGGAGAGCAGAAACTTTTCGTTCATGATCTCAGCACTGATGTTTCTAATCGCCCTGACATTAGTCTCCATCACCACACAAGAGGCCAAAACCAGAATTCAAGCCCTTCAAAATCTCCTTTATTAGACTCGTGAACATTGGGATCATGCCCTGGCAATGAAGTAAAAGGGGGATTTGAACTCTGGAGCAAACTGACCACATAAGGAATGTGAAAAGACAGAGAAACCATAGCCATTGCACCGAGATGCCCTTCGTTCTTCCAAAAAACATTGTGCTTTCAAAATCAATTCAACTTTATTTTATCTTAACTTATATAATAATAATAATAATAATTATGATGCAGGTTCTGTAACCTAGTACAAGGGAGATGTGTAACTCCTTTTGTAGTCAACATATAGTTGACTACGTGCCCCTTTCCAAATAAAAATAAAAATACTCTTGAGAAAAGCAAATAAATGTATACTATATTGAAAATTAAATATGCATGTACATATTTTGTTCATTTTAATGAAAAGTATTATAAAAAATAATTAATCCCTTTCTCATTGTGCTAGCTCCATTAATGATATTACAATCTAGTCTAAAAGAGAGATGTTATTGGTATTACAACCTATTTTTAAAGAGATATGTGAAGTTGTGTAATTTTCTATTAATTTTAAAACAAGATAAAGTAATTGAAATTAAAAAATATTTTAGATTTTCACTTTTAACCGCGTGAGAAAGATATATATTTTTTATACTTTACAAAATATTTCAATATAGAATTTAGATATTTTATTCGAATATACAAGTTAATTAAGTAAGTTAGTTGAATATTCATGTTAATTAATTAATTTCAATATCAACTTTTATAGAGAAACACACACCACAATAAAATATTTCAATATTTTAGAAAGAAAACTTATTAAAGTAAAAAAAACTTAAGTATCCAAATAAAAGTAATAATAGAAAGATATACAAATCATTTAAGTCTAAATACAAAATTGATATGTGGCATTTCAAAATTTATTACTAGTAATAAAAATTGAATGTGGACTATAAATAAAATATTTAAATATATAGATTTAATTAATATTCACATTTATTAAAAATATATTAATAAAGAAACAAGATACATTTTAATGTAAACAATGTGTTTTATAAATGAAATATTCCAACGTTGTTTTATTTTGTAAATTAAGTTCTATTATATCAGAAAAATAGGTTACAACTTGTTTAACATTTCTAGTGTCATATACAAGAATTGTTAAAAAGTTGTTTTCTTTTACCTTTTTTTTTCTCTTTTACCCTTTCTCCTAGTACATCTACCCACACTATAGAGTTATTAGTTACAATTGGACATAAAGAAAAATTATTATTTTCCTAAGAAAGCCCCATCGCTAGTGGCTTAGCATTGCATGGGATCTCTTTGTCACTATTTGAATGTCCAGACTGATGGGAGCACTTCTACCCACAGATTGCATACACAATCAAACGTAAAACTCCTCCATTCTCCATTTTCAATGGATTCACCTTAATGAAAGGATGAGGCAAACCCATAGGGAATTGCACTTGACCTTGATAAGTTAGAGTGTCAGTAGTTATCTTTTTCTATTGTGAGTAATATTCTTTTGGCTCAACACATTCTTTCTATTAGATGTTTCCTTATGCTCCCTCCAGCCCTAGCTAGGTTTTCTCAACTCCAAGGAACTAGAAAACCCTTTTGATGTAGGGCATGCACTCTGGAGATGCCATGGTTGTTGACAAACTCTACTTCTAAAGTAGTGTTTAATAATACAGTGGTTGAATATAATTTTTTCCATCCCATGTAAAACTTATTTTGTGTGGGATTCGCTCACTTAAATCCAATTCCATACAAATGTAGACAAGTGAGATGAACACATTTTCCAATATTTCACTGTCAATTTTGACAAAGCAACTTAGTGTGTTTCTAATTGTAAGACACCTCAATTTTTTTTTGTTGTTATACTCTTAACTTTTACATGGTGTAAATTCAGACTTATCAAAATTTCTAGTATTTGAATGTGAAATATTGATAACTTTCACATTTACAAATTGTACGTTTTAACCATGTACAGAAATTACCTGCCTACAAATTCTAAAACACAGAAAATAAAGAATGCGAGAGCATAACACATAAAACACATATACATAGAGATTTTCTCCTGGATCCCAAAATCATGACTACCATCTTGATTTCTCGTTATGTTCCTTTCAATGTCATAATACATATTTATACATGCCGAAGCATCCAATACCATGGACCAAAAACCATCACGTCCAATACCATGGACCGAAAACTGTCACGTCCAAAAGATGTGCGAAAATCATGCACAAAATCACAAGTGGGTCCAGCCAACCTAACATAGGGTCCAAAACCAAAATTTTCTGGGGTGCTACCCTAGACCCCATAAAGTGGGGTTACGAGTACACCTCAAACCCGCTTGTGACCCCTTCCCCGCCCAGCTACACAATTGGTGAAACAAAGGGAGGCTCCGCCCCCCTCTATCCCCCAGGTTAAATACGTGGGCCATTCATGGAAAGAATATAACATAACCCAACATTCTCCCACTTGTTGTTTTCTTTACATAGGGTGCCACAAGAGAGCTTAGTCATTTTTCCAACCTTGAAATGCCCATTGTCTCTCTACACTAAGAGAACTTCTCAAAGCTCACAAATTTTGTCAACGTATCTACAATATTCTTCAAAGTGTCAACCTTTACCAGCAACACCTTTTTTTCTTCTATCATATCCCTCACAAATTGATACTGAACATCAATGTGCTTTGTCATTGAATGATATGCGGGGATCTTTGCCAAGAAAATTGCACTTTGGCTGTCACAATCTATCCTTATAGCTCCCTGTACTAGTCCCATACTTGAACACAATCTTTACAACCAAACTGCTTTCTTGCTTGCATGAGTGGCTGCCATGTATTTTTCCTTTGTAGTTGATAGTGCCACTATAGATTGTTTCTTACTCATCCAACTGACTGCACCTCTAAATAGGTTAAACACATACCAACTTGTAGATCTTCTCTGATCTAGATCACCAGCCCAGTCTACATCAACAAAGCCACGAATATCCAACATTTTTTCCAATCCTGATCTTCCTTGGTAGCACAAACCATAATGACAAGTCAAGAAAATACCTGAAAACCCACTTCAATGCTATTGAGTGCTCCTTCCCTGGTTTTGACATAAACCTACTAAATACTCCCACTACATGTGCAATGCCTGGTCTAGTATAGACCATTGCATACATCAGGCTACCAACAGCACTTGCATATGGAACAGGGGACATGTCCTCTTCCTCTTCTTGTGTCTTCAGATATTGTTGAGTAGATAACCTCACACCTGCAAGAATAGGTACCTTCACCGCTTTACTATCCTGCACATTAAACGACTACAGTATTGTCTCGACATGCTTCCTCTAGTTGAACGAGAGGTTCCTCTTTGCCCAATCTCTTTTAATTTCCATGCCCAAAATATAGTTTGCAGCACCAAGATCTTTCATGTCGAATTTGGAGGATAATTGGGTCTTCAAATCCTAGATAATTTCTTTGTCATTTCCAACCAACAACATATCATCCACATACAAGACCAGATAAATAACATGGTCACCAAATAATTTAAAATACATAGAATGATCTGCTTTGCTTCTGGTGAATCCAAGTCCCTGTATAAATGTATCAAATTTCTGATACGACATCCTTGGTGACTAGTTTAACCCATATAAAAACTTCTTTAACTTGCATACCATTTCTTTCTTACCCTTCACTGCAAAGCCTTCAGGTTGCTTCATGTAGGTCTCCTCTTCTAGATCCCTATGAAGAAATGTTGTCTTCACATCCATTTGTTCTATCTCAAAATAAAAAGCAGCAGCAACAGATAAAAGTAACCCAATAGAAGTTACCTTGGCAACAAGAGAAAAAATATCACCAAAATCAATTGCAGGCACCTGGGAATAACCATTTGCTACCAACTGAACTTTATATTTCTCCACCTTTCCTTCCACATTTTTCTTCGTCTTGAACACCCATTTGTTGCCAATGGGTTTCCTTCCAGCTCACAACTCCACCAGATCCGAAGCCTCATTTTTGTGCAAAGATTCCATTTCATCAACCATGACCTCTTTCCAGAGTTTTCCATCCTCTCAATCTACTACTTCTTTCATAGTTCTGGGATCATCGTTAGTAATAGTTAAAGAAAAATTTGAATAGAAAGCAAATGGACTATACCTTTCTAGCTGCCTTATTTCTCGAACTGACCTTCTTACACCCGAAGTTTGTGGCTCTTCATCTTCTGATTCCTCCTCTGCTGTAGAGTTTGATTCTTCCTCCTTTAGCTTAAACTCTATCTTCTCAAGTTCCTTTTGTTGGACTTCATGTTTAATAACATCTTTCACCTCTCTGAACACCACATCTCAGTTGTACATAACCTTCCTTATTGCTGGGTTCCAAAGCTTATAACCCTTTAAACCATCCTTATACCTAATAAAGATGCACTTTTTAGATTTACTATCCAACTTGGTTTGTTTCTCCTTTGGAACATGTAGATATGCATCACATCCAAATACCCTCAGATGTGAAAGAGAGGGTTTCTTACCAGTCCATACCTCTTATGGAGTCTTATCCTCCAACACTAATGGAGGTGATTTGTTGACCAGGTAACATACAGTATCCACCGCCCTGCCTAGAATTCCTCTCCTAACCCAGCACCACTAAGCATGCTTCTTGCCCTTTCCATCAATGTCTTATTCATTCTTTCTGCAACTCCATTTTGCTGAGGTGTATATGGAGTAGTCTTTTGTCATGCTATACCACACTTCTTATAGAATTATTCAAATTCCTTATAGCAAAGCTCTCCCTCGTTATCTATTCTCAACACCTTTATCTTCTTCTTTGTCTGGTTTTCCACCAGAGCCTTAAATTCTTTAAACCTGTCAAAGACTTCAAATTTCTTCTTAAGGAAATATATCCATGTATTACTTGAGAAGTAATCTATAAATGATACATAGTACATAGTCTTACCCAGTGATGGAACCTTCACAGTTCCAAACACATCATTGTGCACAAGCTCTAATATATGTTTCGCCCTCTTACCACTAGAGAGGAAACTCACCCAATTCTGCTTCCCATATACACAATTTTCATAGAAATAAAAGTCCAGAGAGCTATTACTCATACCTTGTACCATAATTTTGCCATGAAGTATTTGAAGGTCCTTCTCTCCAATATGTCCAAGCCTTTGATGCCGCAGCATGGTCTTCTCTCTAGATACCACTAGATTTTCTGCTCCACTTTCAGGAACCATAGAACTGTTACACCCATCAACAACAATGCTACCTTGTAGCTTGTACAGAGTTCCAGTCCGAACTCCTCGCATTAATACCAGTGCTTCCCGAACCATCTTGCAGGTATCCTTCTCGAACACTGTCTTTAGACCTGCATCATCCAACTTGCTTACAAAAATCAAATTTTTGGCTAATGCAGAAATTACAAAACACCCATAAGTGTTCTAACCCTTCCACCTTGCAACTTCAATTTTACTTTTCTGCGACCAATGATTCTAGCCTTCCTATCATTGCCTAAGGAGACATCACCACCATCATATTTATCATACTTGCAGAACCACTCTCTATGGGGAGTGAAGTGAAAGGATGCACCCGAGTCAAACAAACATGCCTCATGATCTACATTTGTACTTGAAGAAGCCAAGTACACATCCCCACCTTCATCTGAGGTGGTTTTCGCCTCTGCAGAAGGAGCATCTTCAGATCCCTTTCCTTTATCAAGAGCTTTAGATTTACAGTCCCTCTTGAAGTGCCCTTCCTTTCCACATTTCCAGCACACCACCTTTATAGTTTTTCCTGGAGATTTAGATCTCCCTCTAGATTTGGATCTCCCACTTGATGACCTATTTTTGTTTCTATTTTGGGACCATCCTCGTATAGACAAGGCATCACCATTCTGGATCTCCATATTTTTTTGTCTCATCTCCTCCATCAGCAAGGATGAGACTATTTCATCAAAATGCAAGGTAGTTGCATTGCTACTTATTGCAATAACTAGACTATCCCGTGAATCTGGTAGAGAACACAACAAATAGATGCACTTATCTTCATCTGAAATTTTAATATCAACAAATGCTGACTGACTTACCACAGTATTAAATGCATTCATATGCTTTGTCACTGAGTCTCCATATTTCATCCTCAGGTTATATAACTTTTCCGCAAGATCAATTTATTCACCATAGACTTAGATTGGTACAAGGTCCCTAACTTGTCCCACAAAGCCTTCGCTATAGCTTCCCCTAATACATTAAGCAATACTGAATCTAAGACACATAATCGTATTGTTCTCTTTGCCTTCTGATCCAAATTCTTCCATTCTTCGTCAGTCACTTCCATTGGTTTAGTACTGGGATCTACCACGATCCATTGATCTTTATCCACCAACAGATCCTCCATCTTGAGTTTCCACAACTCAAAACTTTGACCTTTAAATTTCTCGATCTCTATCTTTCCATTGCTCGCCATCTTCTTTCACCACCAAAATTGATCTCGTAGAATCCCACTGAACAGGGTCTACCATAGGCCCAAACAAAACCCCTTAGCAACAAAGGCATCCCCTTGAAGCCAAAATAGCTCTAATTCCAAATGTAGGTTTTAACCCTATATAGAAATTACCTACATAGGAAGTCTAAAACACAGAAAATAAACAATGTCAGAGCATAACACATAAAACACATATACACAAAGATTTTCCCCTGGATCCCAAAATCAGGACTACCAGTTTGATTTTTCATTATGTTCCTTTCAATGTTTTAATACATATTTATACATGCTGAAGCATCCAATACCATGGACCGAAAACCATCACGTCTAATACCATGGAATGAAAATCGTCATGTCCAAAAAACTTGTGAAAATCATGCACAAAAAGATAGGTGGGTCCGCCCAACCTAACATAGGGTCTGAAACCAAAATTTTCCGAACCCCATAAAGTGGGGTTACAGGTACACCTTAAACCCCCTTGTGACCCCCCCCACTACATAATCAGTGCAACGTAGGGGGGCTCCACCCCCCCTCTAACCCCTCGGTTAACTACGTGGGCTATTCGTTCAAAGAATATCACATAACCCAACACAAATTCCCTCTAAAATATTGTTTTCCATCATATGTTAATGTTCGATGTTTCAAGAGTTTTGGAATCATCTAGGGTATATGTGTTGGAGTTGTAATCCACCTTGGTAAACATTATTATTATACATCTTATGTTTAAGACGTATATATAATAATTCATGTCCAAACATATTCCTGTTCTATGTCAATTATTAATGTCATTATCCTTCCAGGTGGTAATTTCCCTCAAGGTTTGTGAGGCTTCAATCTACGACTGTCATTACCTAGGTCAAATGATTTGTGACTATGAAGGATCGAGCAAGTTAGAGGTAACCTCCCTCCCTCTATAGCACCGCAAAGGAATGATTCACTCATGCTTCTTATGATGAGAGATCTACAACACCCAACACCATCATCAACTTCTGTGATGCTCAACTTGCTCCACTTTTTCCTATTTGTAATTTCTCACATCAGTCGCACAATTTTCCTTACTTAGTGGATTATTTACTCTTTTTCTTGCATAAAATGCTCTGGAAAATAACAAATGTTTTATTATTGTTGTTTTATTAGGTTAATGACAGGGTTGTTGGGTATTCCTATCTTCTTGTTCTGGTTCCAGGATTCCGTCTAACACAGATGAGTGGCACAGTTGAATCCTTACTCAGTCACATGTAAAACCTGAAACTACTTCATTTTTTGGTGTGATTTTCTTTTACTCCCAATTAGAATTTTTTGGAGTTATATTAATGAGTTCTTCCTTCCAGGAAAGCACTACCCCAAGATGGTTTGAGGGTTTCTTTTTGAGGTAATTTCTTTAACGTTTTCCATTTGTGAAATTTCCCTCTCCTTAAAATTTGTTCTGTAAATTAATCTCATTTTTTCCTCTTTCCCTGATAGGTGAGATTTCAAATCTTTTGGGGATGGACGAATGTTGACTAAGAGCCCACTAGTTTCCTACATGACTAATTTTTACCAAATTTTTCTACAGGTGCAAGTGGTTTCCCTTTCCTTAAATGAAAATATAAGAAACTTAGATTCTAAATACTTCTAGTCTTTTAATTAAGACTTACTTGTAGGTTTCCTTTACGGGTAGGAGGTTTTTGGAAAATTCCACCCCTTAACTACCATTTCCCAACCCTTATAAATTTTTATGTTTATCATTTATGGTGTTACTAGCCACCCTCACGGGATGGGTTGGCCATATTTATCTTTATTTAATTGAAAGCATAGATTATCAAGAAGTCTACCACTCAAGACTTATGTTCCTTTTATGAATGTAGAGTCTAATGTCATGTATAGATTGTTGTGTTAGGATCATACCTGTCCTCTCGTGTATTAATGAAATATAAATTTTCATTATGGTGTTATTCTATATGATTAGTGGGAGGAAGTAATTTCTACAACTTCCTTATTATTACAAATAATCTAATTGATATTCTCACATCTGGGTTTTTTATTTGGATAGTAACTACATGGGTTATGACGTTACATTATAGTCACTTGGAAGAAAATATGTTATTTTCTTATCATAATTCTACAAAAATTCTTATTCAAACAATGAATTGCTTTGGTAGCTAAGTTATTTGGAGATAGAGTTACTTTTATATTTTGTTTGCTTAAATTTTACATGTTCAAGTCTGTGTACAAGAATTTTTCAACGAGTTAAGGTTGACCTGGGATGGTTGTTTGATAACAGTTGATTTTCCTTGTATTATTTCTTGATTCCAAGCCATAGCAGAGATGATTTTTCAATGTGGTTTATCTGTAAATATCAAGTCGGTAAAGTTTAACTCTTTATATTAGTTAAAGGGGTTGTAACCAGTTCTTGTCTCTAATGCTATTTCTATATAGTTTTCAATATGACTCTTATTACTATTTATCTCCAATTATATGTGATTGTATGCCTTTACCCATGTTCCATGCCATTTAACATGCGACTATATGATTGATACAGGAAGATTGTCACAATTTTGTTCTTATGGGTTTAACTGTGTATTTTTATTCTTTAGTACGATTTATATAAAATTAACAAATTTGGTTAGGAATTTTTTCCCAAGTACAATATGTATCTATGGTTGTGTTTTACCTTTAATAGTAGTAGGGAATAATTATATGATGCTTCTATTGAATAGTAATATTTCCTAGTGATTGTTATTCTAAAGAGTTAGGAACCAATTTTGAGTTGTGAACTCCATTGACTCAACATGATATCTAACCCAATTATCTTAAAGGATTAGATCCAAAACCTAATATTATTAGTTTGATGTCTAACTAATCATACTACTCCAAAAAAATACCACATAAGCTTGAAGTCTGACATAGTTTGATGTCCTTCATCAATGACAAATTCTCAAAATTAATATAAAAATATATAACACACGATGTAGCATAATTCTACATCGTATTTTACAGTAATTTCAGCTATAATGACATATTTATGTGGATTTCCTCCAGTGAAACACTTTTGTCTAATAGATGTAATTTAACCCATTCTCTGCAAAGACCATATATACACGATTTATAATTTGAAATTAACAAAATCTCAATTGAATTACGTAAGGTTTTCACCTATAGATGTTCCAACTTTTCTGTACATATTTCTTAACAAACGTCTACTTCTCTTTATCCTAAATGCTACTTCAACTACAACAAAACATTTATGCAACTCCATGTTCTAACATATCTACAAGAGATACCTCAAACATTTTTAGAAAATAACTTAAAATTGAATTTGTATAAAATTTCCAATACACAATTATCATTTACAACAACTTTTTCTGTTCTCGAAGAAAACAACATAGATTACTTATATTGTTCAAGTTATGTTGCCAAGGAATCCATAGGGAAGAAAGTCCAATCCTCCCAACCTATAAGAATGAAAATTACATAAGTCATGAGGGGTAGTCCTGAGGGGTCTATGCTTTGAGTTAAATAAAGTGAAATATCATCAACCTCTACCCTAAGGGTGGCTAGTAACACCATAAATGATAAACATAAAACTTTACAGAAGTCAGGAAATGGTAGATAAGGGAATAAATTTTCCAAAATCATCCTACCTGTAAAGAAACCATAGCAGTAAGTCTTAAGGAAAAGACTAGAAGTATTATGAATGGTATTTTCCTAGATTTTAATTTTAATAAAAGGGAAACCACTTGCACTTGTAGAAAAAGAAGGTAAAAATTAGTCATGCAAGAAAGTAGTGGCCTCTTGGTAGGTATAGGTTCATCCCCAAAAGATTTGAAGTCTCACTTGCTAGTGAAAGAAGAAAAAAGGACAATAATTTATAGAACAAATTTTGAGGGAAATTTTCACAAATGGAAAATGTTAAAGAAACTACCTAATCAAAAAACCCTAGAACCATCTCAGGGCCACATGTCTCTGGGAAGAAGAACTCACTAAGATAACCCCAAAAAAATCCAGTGGGGAGTGAAAGGAAATCGCAGAAAAAACTGAAGTATTTTGAAGTTTTAGCAATGGATGATGGATTTAACTGTGACACTGATCTAGGTCAAACAAAATCTTGGAACTAGAACAAAAAGATAAGAATACCCAGTAACTGCATCATTACCCGAAGAAAACAACAATAGTAAAACTCTTGTTATTATATGGCCCATTTTATGCGAGAACAAGAGTAAATAATCCACAAAGTCATGCAAACTGGGTGACTAAGTTGAGAAACAACATAATAGGAAAAATAGGAGCATGTTGAGCATCACAGAAGCCGTTGATGGTGCAGGGTGTTGCAAACCTCTCCTCAACAGAGGAAGCATGAGTGGATGGTGCCCTTTCAGCACTGTGGAGGGAGGGTGGTTACCTCTAACCGCCTCAATCCTTCATAGTCATAGATATTTTGACCTAGTTAATGAGGGCCCTATATTGAAGCCTCACAAAACTTGAGGGACATTACCACTTGGAAAGATAATGAAATTAAGTTTTGAGATGGAATGGGAATCTATCTAGACATGAATTATTGTATATACATCGTAAACATAAGATGTATAATAATAATGTTTACCAAGGTAGATTACAACTCCAACACATATACCCTAGATGATGCAAAAACTCTCGAAACATTGAATATTACCATATGATAGAAAACCATAGTTTAGAAGGAATTTAGAAACATGAAGGTTATGAACAATTCACAATCAAATACTGGAAATTTTGATAACTCTGAATTTACACCATGTAAAAGTTACGAGGATAAAAATAAGTTTATGAGGTATGTTACAAGTGGTATCAGAGACAAAGGGTTCAACACTCTGGCATGTTTAAGGGCGAATAGTAACAAACTATGTTCTGTTCTACAGAAAGGAAGAATCTAGTTATGAGTACATTGAACAAATTCCATTACACAAGCTAAGGTACCCTTACTTACATGCAATATTATGTGGTGCGCCCAGGAGAACAACTAACTACTGGAGTATTTATTTAAATTATATGATAATTATTAAATTTCCTTAGATAGTGTGTCAAAAGGGAGAATTTTATGATTTATGATGTTGGGAAAGTGTATGCATAGAAAAATTAGGAAATGTATATAGGAGTAAGCTTAGTACAACGACATTATTATAGTATAAGTGTAAAACAAATGGGGTGGTACATGTGAAATCGCCTTGATAAGTTTGGGATTATCTAAACAATGACTATTTGCTTTTATGTTTTAAGATCTTTATGATAATTTGTAAAATTATGTTTCGATGTATAACCTTGTGAGATTAGTGACAAAAGAGATATTTAAATTAAAAGTAAGTATGGATTGTTGACAAAGGAAGAGAAATGAAGGGTTTATATATATATATTATATATATATATATGATATATATTATAATTAATTATTAGGCATAGTTGGGAAGAAATTATTTGAACGATATATATTACTTCATCAACACATATGATAGATGAGTAATCAAGAACCTATATGAGGTAGTGACCGAGGGAATAGTAAATAAGTACTAAAATAATGTATTCCTTATTAGGAATATTGAAAACTAAAGCTTATCATGAAAGTTGCTAATGATGAAATTATTGTGCAACCTACAATTTGAGCCTAACTAATTACAAATGTTTTGAATGGGATTAAAATAGTATAGTAATGTTGCAAAATATTCACAATATCATGTGCATTAGAAGATACTGATAAAAATGTAATACATATGATCAAAACTTATGGTACCAAGGAAGCCCTGTTTGGCTTCATGTAATGCTAATTTTGTCACAACTAAGTGGGATAAATGGCCCATTCTCTGCAAAGATTGGTTATATACCATTTATAATTTCAAATTAACAAAATATTAACTAAATCACTTAAGTTTTTCACCTTTACATGTTCCAAAACTTCTATACAAATTTCTTAACAATCCTCTACTACTTTTTACCCAAAATTCTACTGCAACTGTAGCATGACCTTTACGCAACTCCATGTTATACCAAATTTGGAAGAGATACCTCAAACATTTTTAGAGAATATCTTAAAGAAAAATTTCTATAAAATTTACAATACACAACTATCATTTACAACAACTTTTTCAATTATGGAAGAAAAGAACATAAAGTACTTATCTTGTTCAAGTCAGGTTGCTACGGAATCCACAGGGAAGAAATATCACCCCTACCAACCACTAAAACAACAATTATGTCCAATTCTTCCCCCAAGCCAGTTTTTTATTCCCATAATAGTTCTTTGATAGGGACTACAACCATTCCACTTAGAATCTTCTGAGTTTGTCACTCGTACCAGGTCTATCTTTTGTTTAGGTTAATATTTAGACTATAAAGGTCTAATAGGATATTCCATTGGCTAACTAGCTCATGAAAGACCACTCCTCCCAACTAATAAAACAACAATTACATCTAATTCTCCCCCAAGCCAGTTTGTCACTCCCATAACAGTTCTTTGATAGGGACCACAACCATTCCACTTAGAATCTTCTGAGTTTGTCACTCTTACCATGTCTTTCTTCCATCTACGTTAATATTTAGACTCTAAAGGTCTAATAAGATATTCCATTGGTTGACCAGCTCATGAATTAATTTCTTTGGTAGCATCTTGCCTCTCCCAAACCACGTTTTGTTTAAGGAATCAATATGTATTTCCTTCCTTGGACCTTTTCCAACCATGTTTCAAGTCTCTAGGTGGCCTCAAGCTTTTTCCCTCCCACCCTCTTGGCTTCCTTGTCTCAACAGGGATACTTTATCTCTAGGGAGAGGAATAACTCTCTTCCAACTATCTTGTGAGTGAAAAGTTTTTCACTTTGTGACTTCTCCCCATAAATTCCATAGCTAGTCATAACCAATTTTTTTAAAATTAAAATAAAATAATTTAATATTTTAAATTCCATGAGGATTTCCGTGTAGCCTATGGTTTACGAAGTCACAGTTGTAGAAGTAAATTAAATATTTACATTTATATGGGGTAGTATTACACCAAAAGCTTGAGAATGTCTCGTAGTTGGAGGGGTAAGTTTGTGAGTCTTACCCATACTAGAATAGACAAAGATTTCATTGAAAGGGGGCTAAATGTTAGAAACCATGGTTGAATTGAAAGATCTGCACAACCCCAAAAGTAGGGTACTGGGTTGAAAATCATCTGCAAATATTCAAGGTCCTTGAAGATGACCATAAAATAACCTTTGGAACAAAAAAATAGTTTCATGTTTTGGGTCTACTTCTGATATACCCAAGCTCTAAAGGCAAAATTTTGGGGCAAGAGTCTGTTGATTCAACAAATGACTCGACACCATTAATAATCTATAATATTTATCTTTGTAAAGACCGCATTCATATTAAACAATGAGTTCACTGATGAATACACCAAAATCTTATCTAGAAAAATCCCATAACGACTTAGAGATTGAACTAGGCCTAAAGGCATATTTAAATGACAAAGATTTAGATGAGAAAAAGCCCCATTTTCTTTGACACCTCCACGCGATCCTACAAATATAGTATTAAAAATCATTTTTTTTTTTATAATTCAACTATTTAACATAATTTTGCTATTCTACATTTTATCTTATCTTCTTATGTGTATATATAACACCAGGCTATGCCCATAATAAGAGAAATCAAATCTTTAGTTATGTAGACTTTTTTTTCTCAAATTTAATTATATATATATATTATTGAAATTAGACCACCATTTGATTTATGAGTAAAATAATAATCAATATAGACAACTTAACATGTGTATTCTTTAATTCATATGAGCATCCTTAAAACTATTATTTGGTACACTAGATGACAATTTACATGGCAGTTCGGGGCGCTGAAATTATAGAAAAGGAGCATATGCATGTTTTTTTAAAATATGGGTACAAGGCCATCTTGTCGTTTTACGATAAAATAAAGAAAGGATTTAAGAAATAACAATGCATATTCTGACCCGGATGCGGGTGTTGGTCAGGAGAGCCTGTGATATAATCGCTGGCCACGCGGGGATGCGATGGGTAGTTGGCTCCTCATTAACCGAGGCAGCATTAATGCTGGCCCTTAAACGGCTGCCGCCAGCAGGAGTAAACATTCATTCCTCGTCTTCATTGAATTGCCTCCCGGACGCTGCAACCCTGTACGAGATGAAGGTAATGGAGTTGATATTTATTTGCAAGGCCCAGTCGCTCAAAACCCAGAACAAAATACTCGGTGTCGGATTATGGTATGAAACCTCTCATACTGAACGTCTCAGGGTGGCGAAGCTTAGTCTAACTGCCCTCGAGTTCGCAGTAATGGTGCGCAGTAGAGGTGTGCCTCGGCGCGGAGGGAGAGCTGGTATTCGCCCGGCTTTCGAAGGCGAGGAGGTGAACTCCTTCGTTCCCAGGGAGGCCATGACAAATTCTTCTTCTTCCTCTGAGCAGGACTTCCTGATGCTGCCGGACTCCTACCTGCCTATCCGCCTCAGAATTCCTGGAAGGCTCCTGCGCTCAGATGTCATTGTGAATGTTTCGATTTATCTCTCGGAGGCAGCACCTGAAGAAAATCCTTCCTCTTCTCAGGACCCTGCAGAATTACAGTCAAACGAAATCTTGTTGGGAGACATGAATGGAAGGGTATTCCACATGCCCCGTCCCCTTTCAGCTGTCGCTCCGACTGGTCAGCAACCGCCGGCCCAAGTCCAGGAGAATTTGGGCTCTGTCTCTCTAGAGCAAGAATCTCTGCCTCCGGTTAATGAAATCCAGGCTAGAGAGGAAAGCCACAGTGCAATTCAGCCGGACACCGATGAACAGCTACAGTGGGACGAGGAGATGGCTAATTGGCTCGATACGTCAAGCCCGAAGCAACTGCCACCAACGAAGGCGCCCGGTCGCCCTTTCTGAGTCTCCTTGGTCGTTTTTTATCCAGGTTTTAGCTGTGTCCTATCAATGTCTTTTTTGTCTAATAGTCTGGTCGTTCCAAGTTCTTTTTTCTTGCCTTCACTTGAAGGTTTGTCTATGTAAATACAGTGTCAATGGTAGTGTAAACAGGCTTTATAGGGTCTAGTTCTTTTTGGATTGCTATCCAAGAGTCTGGTTTCTACATGTCCATTGTCAAAGAATCACAAAAGGGACAATATCTGGTAATGGGGTCTCGTTGGAAAGATAGTCTGTTTCAGCTGTTTTTGCTAGAGGGCTGGGCAATGCCCCTCTCGAATGATGTAATCCCTGTAAATATTTTCTTTCCTTAATATAGATTAGACTTTACTTAGAAAAAAAAAAAAACAATGCATATTCTGAAATCCTTACCGCTGTGAAAGTGGTACAAGTAACTGATCATAATTCTAACTCGATGACGATATTAGCAATAGTTTTATGTTCTGGGGGGTAAGTCCTCATTATGAATCCACGAGGTACTAGATAGCTGTAAAACCGATTAATTTTTATGGGAGCTGGTCGGCAACGAAGGGCATCGTCAACACAACACTCCTCTCTATTTTTTCTTCTATGTCATGAGTTCCCGACGCGAGTGGCGGAATATAAATTTTGTTATCCAATATGCATCCTCTCCAAATATAACAAACTTTAAATGGTATATATATATATATATACAAAAATGTACTTGTGGGATGTGACATTTGGAACGAATGGCCTCAAATCCAGCTCTTATTTTATCATAATGCCTTTGTGAGATTAATGTATAACTCCAATCAAACCCGCCTCTACTACCGAGTTCGCGTCGTGGAATATAAATTTTGTTATCCAATATGCATCCTCTCCAAATATAACAAACTTTAAATGGTATATATATATATATACAAAATTGTAGTTGTGGGATGTGACATTTGGAACGAATGGCCTCAAATCCAGCTCTTATTTTATCAGAATGACTTTGTGAGATTAATATATAACTCCAATCAAACCCGCCTCTACGAACGAGTCCAACAATGTACAATTCAAGTAAGGACACAATAAGATTATAAAATTCGGAAAGGGTTAAGTAGCCTGCTATCAGGTATTAAATGCCCGTTTAGCTGCAAGCTCAATAGCCATATAACTTTCGCTGGGATGGAGTCTTCGGAAAGCACTGCGAGCATCTGTTTTAAATGATTATCGTGCTTGCAACTAAGCGAACATTTAATAGCTGGTTAGCCCTTTCCATAAAATCCTAGGGAAACACAACACTACGTGGAGGCTTGGCTTTTGCATTAGAATTATATCATCTAATGGGTGGTTTCCGGTGTGACTTTCCTTTGGCCTTCCAACAATTTGTAGATATTGTTGCGAATGAGTCTATAGGTTGTAGTTGGTAGGGCCGACGTTTTATCCAATTGAGGATCTGGACATTAGAGGGCATTTTCACTGGCTCTCTCCGATGGAACACCAGAGCAACATGATAACCGATCAACTATGAGATACAGGATACTGTTTGTGGTTGCGTTGTGCATATTTATCCTCTTGAGCAACAGGTAGGTCTATCAACTACACTTCAATTCCACCTTTACTTTCTTCCCATGCTAGAGTTTCATTTTAGAGTAAGAAAGTTTCTTTATAGAGATATTTTTTGAAATATTTAATATCTGATGACACCTGAGATATCTGAAATCGTCTCTTGAATTTGAAGGCAAATTTGGCTGTTGGCTATGCTCAATTCGCAGCCTATAGCGATTCAAAGGCGGCTTCACCAAGCCCTGAATATGTGTATGACAAGCAATAAGAAATGTCTAGTTTAACATATAACTACGATAGCCTTAGTACTTGTGATAATGACTATTTGAATCCTTGGGCAAATCATCAACAACTTAGATCCGACAATGTCACAATCAATAACTACAATGAGGAGGGGATGGAGGTTGAGGCCCGTTCATGGAGCAATTTTGCCTTATGGGAGATGCATGGGGCCATCCATCACATATCTACATCCCAAGAAGCCGATGTCTTCTAGGACGTGGAAAGATTATCTGATCGGACATGTCTGAATAATAGGCAGGATGGACATTTGGAAGATTTTGTGTTGGTCATTCTATTGAAAATGTAATTTCAACGCAGCCGTACCAACGCCCAAAACCACCACAGTAAAACCACAAACCCGCCGTAAGTTTCTGGGACCGCTTTTGTGTAAAGGCAGTTTTCGTACATAGGGGACTCGAGAAAATTTAGAGCTGATGCGTGGCTCTCCCCATAGGTCACCCTCTGACAGTTTCGGGTGGTAAAGTTCGGTTAAAAATGCTCACCCGATATTCTCCTCCGCCTTCTTATCTACTCCATCGCTCTCCACCATTTATTGTTCAAAGTTGCGTACGAGTCTGCAATAAATGTTAGGTGAGGTAAAGCTTGGTTAAAAAGGCTCACCCGATATTATCCTGAACCGTTGGATTAAAAGAGTGGCTGCCCACCGTCGATTAAGTCAAAGCTGCATACAGGTCTATAGGGCATGGAGATTGCGTGAAGTAAAATAAAATTTTGGTTGACCGCCGGTTTTAATATTAATGCATTTAATGAATTTGTCATAGTTGTAGGTAAAATATTTTAATTTTAATGTTACGGAGGTATCGGTATAACATATAAGTTTTTAATTTTATTATTTTAAAATTCACAGGCATAAGTTTTGTTTTACTGAACAAGTAAAACACATGTTGTAATTTTTTTTTGGTGAATTGTATTGTGGAATGAAACGCACAACAGTGCGAGTAAGAAAACCAGGGGGAAGCATGTATCAGAAAAACCATGAAATCTTTCACACAACAATGAAAAGGGTAATGTAAGTTTTGGTGAATACGTAATTTTCACACAGCAGTGTGTTGATCTTTTTATTTCTTTTACAGTAGTAAATCCTTGAAATTTTTGTTTTCACACAGCAGTGAATGTAAAAGAAATTTTTACACACAGTGGTGTAAAATTTCAAAATGAGACAGAGTAATTTCTTTTGAAATGTTTTGGTGAATCCCTTTGAGTGAAAGAGGATGAATATGGATGAATATGTATCAGTGATTTTGTTTTAAAGAATAGAAGTCTTTTTATGGTGGTGCAATACTCTGTTCTCAGTAAATTTTTTTTTAAAAGCTTCCCTGTGCAAAAAGATCCCGGAGTAAAGGAAACAGAGCATTGCCTCTGTGTGCTTGAATTTTGTATTTTTGGGATTTTACTAGAAAAATCCCCAACAGTGGTATCAGAGCTGGCTTAGGCTCTTTGAAGGTGACAAAGACGCTGAAGGGAGGAGTCTTTTGTTGCAGCAGTAGATCTTCTCTAGCAGAGTGAAGGCTCAGTCAAGAAAATACTCAGGTATTTCACAAAGTTTTTTTATGTGTTGCTGAAGAAGCAGTCAGTTGTTTTAAAATACACAGTCAAGAAATTGAAGCATAACTAAGGATGCAAGGAATGGCCAGCACAAGGACTGGTATGGGTATGTTTAACACCCAACTCCCATAGTTTAATGGGAAAAACTATGACTATTGGGCAATAACCATGAGAGCCCTATTTGCCTCTCAAGATTTATGGGAATTAGTTCAAGATGGTTTTGAAGAACCAGTAGATGAAAATGAGTTTAATAGATTAAATCAAGCATAGAAAGATCTATTAAAGAGCAATAGGAAGAAGGACTCAAAAGCCCTTGTATTTTTGTATCAAGCAGTGGGCCAGACTGTGTTTCCAAGGTTAGCAGCAGGTAAGACATCCAATGAAGCATGGCAGACCCTCAAGACAGCCTATCAAGGCATGGAGAGAGTGAAGACAACAAAACTATAGTTGCTGAGGAAAGATTTTGAGAATCTGTGCATGAAGGAGTCAAACAACATTGACTCATTCTTCACACATGTAATTGGTCTGATCACACAGATGAGGACTCATGGAGAAACCATTGAAGAAAGGAGGATTGTGGAGAAAATATTGAGGGTCTTACCCTCAAAGTTTGATGCTATTGTCACCACCATTGAAGAGACAAAGGATCTCTCAAACTTTTCGGTTGATGAACTACATGCATCACTGATAACACATGAGTAGAGATTGAGTAGGAATGAAAACTCATCTCTAGAGCAAGCCTTTAAGACCCAGATGTCTTTTGGAAGAGGAAGAGGTCAAGGCAGAGGAAACAAGAGAGGAAGAGGCACAAGCTAGAACAAAGGTGGAAGGAACAGTCCAGCAAATGCTCAAGGAAGATGCAGCAATTCAAATCAGAACCAAGGCCAAGGCAGCAGCCAACAAAGAGGACAACATCATGCTCAAGGACAAAAGTATGAAAAATCCAATGTCCAATGCTATTATTGTAAAAAATATGGGCATTATGCCAGTGAATGTAGGAAGAAGCAGCATGATATGAGTGATAGACAAAATGTAAATGTTACTAGAGAAAACATCATCCAAAATAATGTGTTGTTAGCTTGTAACATGGCTGAAACAAATAGTGAAGACATATGGTTTTTAGACTCAGGTTGCAGCAACCATATGACAGGAAATATAGCTCTCTTTTCTGCCCTAGATAAAAATATGAAATCAGAAGTCACACTAGGAACTGATAGCAAAATTTCTGTTATGGGAAAAGGGGAGGTAAAAATATTTACAAAGCAAGGAGAAAGGAAAACCATTGCAGATGTCTATTATGTCCCCGGAATGAGATGTAACCTCTTGAGTATTGGACAGCTTGTTCAAAAGGGTTACAATGTTTTCTTTGTGAATGATGTGTGTACCATCATGGATATAGCACCCAGTAAACGATGCATTGCTGAAGTGAAGATGACAAGGAACAGGATGTTCCCTCTCAGGATCAGGGTAGATTTGAAAAACAAAAATGAAATTGCAGCAGTTACCCAAGAGGCCTTCCAAAGCGTGCCAAAGGATGAAAATTGGTTGTGGCACTTGAGATTTGGACATCTCAATTTTGGAGGTCTAAACTTGTTAAGCAGAAAAGGAATGGTGAAAGGATTATCATTGATAGAGAAACCGGACAGCCTATGTGAAGGTTGCATTTTGGGGAAACAACATAGAGAAAGTTTTCCATCAGGTAAGAGCATAAGGGCAAAGGCACCCTTAGAGATCATCCACTCATATTTATGTGGACCGATGCAAGCTCCATCATTAGCAGGCAGCCAATATTTCCTAACATTTATTGATAACTTTACAAGAAAAACTTGGGTATATTTTCTTAAGAACAAAAGTGAAGTGTTTGAAAAATTCCGAAATTTCAAAGCACTTGTAGAGAACCAAAGTGGGCTGCATATCAAAGTCTTGAGAACTGACAGAGTAGGTGAGTATATCTCCAAAGAATTCCTACGGTTTTGTAGAGAAAATGGAATTCATAAGCAATTCACAGCTAGGTA
>APFE030337276.1:0-10152 GCA_000404065.3 Pinus taeda
GGGGATCTGGAAGAGGAAATCTACATGAAGCAACCTGAAGGCTTTGCGGTGAAGGGTAAGAAAGAACTGGTATGCAAGTTAAAGAAGTCTCTGTATGGGTTTAAACAGTCACCAAGGATGTGGTATCAGAAATTTGATACATTTATACGGGGACTTGGCTTCACCAGAAGCAAAGCAGATCATTGTGTGTATTTTAAATTAATGGGTGACCGTGTTATTTATCTGGTCTTGTATGTGGATGATATGTTGCTGGTTGGAAATGACAAAGAAATTATCCAGGATTTGAAGATCAATTGTCCTCCAAATTCGACATGAAAGATTTTGGTGCTGCAAACTATATTTTGGGCATGGAAATTAAAAGAGATCGAGCAAAGAGGAAGCTCTAGTTAAACCAAAGGAAGTATGTCGAGACAATACTACAGAGGTTTAATATGAAGGATAATAAACCGGTGAAGGTTCCTATTCCTATAGGTGTAAGGTTCTTTGTTGAACAGTGTCCCAAGACACAAGAAAAGGAAGAGGACATGTCCCATGTTCCATATGCAAGTGCATTCGGTAGCCTGATGTATGCAATGTTCTGTACTAGGCAAGACATTGCACATGCAGTGGGAGTATTGAGCAGGTTTATGTCAAAACCAAGGAAGGGGCACTGGACAATAGTAAAACGGGTTTTCAAGTATTTGCGTGGCACTAGTGATTATGGTTTGTGCTACCAAGGAAGACCAGGATTGGATGGAGTGTTGGATATTCATGGCTTTGTTGATGCAAATTGGGTTGGAAATCTAGATCAAAGAAGATCTACAAGTGGGTATGTGTTTAACCTATTTGGAGGTGTAGTCAGTTGGATGAGGAGAAACAATCTGTAGTGGCACTATCAACTATAGAGGTAGAATATATGGTAGCCACTCATGCAAGCAAGGAAGTAGTTTGGTTGCAGAGATTGTGTTCAAGTATGGGGTTAGTGTAGGAAGCTATAAGGATAGACTGTGACAGCCAAAGTGCAATTTTCTTGGCAAAGAACCCCGCATACCATTCAAAGACAAAGAACATTGATGTTCAGTATCACTTTGTGAGGGATATGATAGAAGACAAAAAGGTGTTGCTGGTAAAGGTGGACACTTTGAAGAGTACTGCAGATGCATTGACAAAATCTATGAGCTCTGAGAAGTTCCCTTGGTGTAGAGAGACAATGGGCGTTTCAATGCTGGAAAAATGACTAAGCTCTCTTGTGGCCCCCTGTGGAAAGAAAACAACAAGTGGGAGAATGTTTGGTTGTGTTATATTCTTTCCATGACTAGCCCACGTAGTTAACCGGAGGCTTAGAGGGGGAGGCAGAGCACCCCCTTCTTTGCACCGATTGTGTAGCGGGGTGGTCACTAGGGGTTTGAGGTGTAATCGTAACCCTACTTTATGGGGTCCGGGGTAGCGCCCCGAAAAATTTTGGTTTTGGACCCTATGTTAGGTTGGACGGACCCACCTAAAGTTTTGTGCATGATTTCACACATGTTTTTTGGATGCAATGGTTTTCAGTCCATGGTTTTGGATGCTTCGACATGTATAAATATGTATTGTAACATTGAAAGGAAAATAATGAAGAATCAAGCTGGTAGTCCTGGTTTTGGATCCAGAGGAAAATCTCTGTGTATATGTGTTATGCTCTCGCATTGTTTATTTTCTATGTTTTAGAATTCGTATGTAGGTAATTCTGTACAGGGTTAAAATGTACACATGTGAAAGTGATGAAAATGGTCACATGCATAACTAGACTAGGAAAAGTAAATTCCTTCCTCAGTTCATTGTAATGTGCCTCTTATACAATAATTTTATTATGCCTCTTATACAATAATTTTTTTCCTTCTTCACTTCACTGTAATGTACCTCTTATACAGTGATATATTTTTTTTAAATGTAATTAAATGTACTAATCTCCATCTCTCAATATATTTTATATGGAAATTTATATTCCTTTTTGGTTATTGACTCTTATTATATTCCATCACTCATTACAACAAAGTCCATGTCTTTTACTTGAGATTTTAATCTCTACCCATATATTTTTGTTTAGATTATTGGTGAGATGTACTATCTAATAGTTTATTTTTTCCTTAGGTTTACCTATCCTCATATTTACTAATTTAATATTATTTTTTCCTTAAATTTACCTATCCTTATATTTATTAATTTAATATTCCCTATAAGGAAAACTCTAATCACTTAATACTTTACCACTTAATAATGACTATGTATCTAACTCATTACTACCCAAAATATAGAGTTTAGAATGTTCATATTTAACTTACATGAATATCATCATTCTTATTATCATAACTTACATGGTTAATCATTATCAATAATTTAATATAGGGTACTATCTCATAGTTTATTTTTTCCTTAGATTTACCTATCCTCATGTTTATTAATTTACTTTCTTATTATCATAACTTCCATGGTTAATCATTATCAGTAATTAAATATAGGGTACTATCTCATCGTTTATTTTTTCCTTAAGTTTACCTATCCTCATATTTTTTAATTTAATATTCCCTATAAGGAAAACTCTAATCACTTAATGCTTTATCACTTAATAATGACTATGTATCTAACTCATTACTACCCAAAATATAGATTTTAACTCATTACTACCGAAAATCCCAAAATATGGATTTTAACTCATTACTACCCAAAATATGGATTTTAGAATAGTTAGTACATCATCATTCTTATTATCATTCCATTTTTAATCATTACTACCCAAAACATAGATTTTAGAATAGTTAGTATATCATCATTCTTATTATTATTCCATGTTTAATCATTACTACCCAAAATAAAATATAGATTTTAGAATAGTTCGTATATCATCATTCTTATTATCATAACTTATTCTTATTATCATTCCATGTTTGATTATTACTACCAAAATAAAATATAGATTTTAGAATAGTTTATATATCATCATTCTTATTATCATAACTTATTCTTATTACCATTCCATGTTTGATCATTACTACCCAAAATAAAATATAGATTTTAGAATAGTTCATATATCATCATTCTTATTATCATAACTTCCGTATTTAATATATTATCATTCTTATTATCATAACTTCCATATTTGATAATATTTAATCATTATCAAATATAAATGTTAAAATATTTAATCATTATCAATTACTTCCATATTTGATAATATTTAATTATTATCAAATATAAATGTTAGAATATTTAATCATTATCAATAACTTCCATATTTGATAATATTTAGTCATTATGGATAATATTTTTATTATCCTAACTTCCATATTTAATAATTATATTTGATAATATTTAGTCATTATGGATAATATTTTTATTATCCTAACTTCCATATTTAATAATTATCAATGTTAACTTCCATATTTGATAATATTTAATCATTATGAATAATATTCTTATTATCTTAACTTCCATATTTAATAATTAAAATTTGATAATAGTTAATTATTATGGATAATATTCTTATTATCTTAATAATATTTAATTATTATCAAATATAAATGGTGAAATATTAATATTATTAAATATGAACATTTAATACAACATTATACTTACCGATAGGATGACCATATTACATAATTGTTCTCATTGATACAATATAAATAATAGTTAAATTATAAAGGTTTTCACTATGAATTTGTTGTATGAATGTGGGATTTCATAGTTATGATTATTGAATAGTTAGCCAAGACATTTACAACTCTAACTGAGCACTTTCCAGACTTTTCCACAACTCCTGGCATATCAATACGTTACCACCTATGGTACTATTGACCCACCCGTTCAACAGTTTAGATTGGCTTGCACAAGATTTATGGTGGAAAATCTAACTAGGGTTTGTAGAGTTTTAATGACTACCTCCCGTTTACCAAATTCTCATTCAATTGTGTGACTTCATTCGCCACTTAGGCCACTCTTCTATTACTAAACCAGGGTTTTTCCCATAGTTTTTCTATATACTTCCTTTGAGGTACTTTGAATTCAACACCAGAGTAACCTGGACGGTGGCCTGTCAAATAGGTTAACTATTTTCAAGTTACAGATTCAACTGCAAAGGTAATGGGGGTTTTAAACCCTTTGTTATGATTTGTGTTCAGCCAATATGCTTAAGTTCAAGCTATAATTTTAGCTTAGATGCTAATTAAGTTTTATGTGGCGATTTTCTTTCAAGATTGACTACAAGATAACAAAGATTTCACCTTTCTATGTCTCAGATTTCATCTTTCTGAGAGTCCTAAGTTACCAATTTTTTGTTTGAGAATATTTCCAGGGTTGTTTTCTCTAGAAGGGCTTTGTTTAACCGTGTTGGTACGAAAATTATTTGTAAATCATTTTTATTTAAAGTAAAAAAATTTTGTTGTTTGTTTACTAATAACTCTCTGATTTTTGCCCACCTAACTTTGGATTGACGGTGATTAGGTGCCTTGTTCTCTCTGATTTTTATTTTTATTTTTGCTTGGCTCTCTACATTTGGCTAACACTTTTTCTTCCATTGAAATGGAAATTTGGCTACAAAACTTGCAATACTCAATGAGCCCAACTCATAGGCGTCTTCCCTCATTTTGAACATCGTCGACCTCAAGTAAATGTATTATTCTCCTTAATTAAACTTCTGGTATGAAAAAAGATGGTTGTAAGAAGCCACATCACCATAAAGTTTACGTTTAGTTATATTATTTCTTTATTTTGTGAAAATAAAGAGTTACTATAGGGTTTTAGTACTTCTGGTCACTGTTTCTTTAAATTATTCCATACCCTAATTGGGTTTTTGTCTGTCATTTAACTTATAGAATGGTATAGTTTGGGGTTTTTCCTTCAGACCCTAAGTGCCAAGTAATAATGGTGGTTTTTCAGCATTTCTCATATCTCTGAGTAATATCTCATGGATGTAGAAACTACAGTTGATTTCCCTCGCAATTTCTTTTATACATTGTTTGCCATAATTTATATCTCCTTAGTTCGAAAAAGAAAGATCAATACCTGTGAAAACACATACATTCAACATGTTTCATTGTCATAAGGTCTTCTATGTTTGTTTTTAATTAATTTGGATTTCTATATACAAAAATTATATAATATCCCCAGTTTCAATAATAAATCTGTGTTTACTGTTTTAAATAACTTTATGTTTCTCAATAATTTAAATCCATCTATAAATTACTAAAAATGTTACTAGGGTCTTTCAAACAGACTATATTATTTAATAGTTAATAAATTTAACTTTTCAAAAATCATTCTATCTCCTTTGAATTTATCTCCTCTGAATTTAAACGTGTCATGAGAAAATACATATTTTCTATTATTCAAATTTATCTACAAAATTTAATTATTTTTATATTGAAACTAAAAAATAACGAAACACATAGTATCTAAATAATGAATAAAAATAAAGATCAAACTTCAATTGAAGTACAGTTTTAAAAAGAAAATCCATCTCTCAGAAATTTAATTAGCGGGTAGAAGTTACCGTCAAATTTATATGATGGTGTTACGCTATTGTGATCAAGCCCGTGATGCGTTCATATTTCCAAGTTGTGGAGAATTCCTGCACATTCAATAGTCTCATTGACTTTAAGGGTCGCTGTTTCATTTTCAAGGTTGGTTTCTAGGCTTTCCCGGTTCCCACATTCTCTAGGTTGGTTCTCTAGGTTTTCCTTGTTCCCACATTCTGATTTTTTAGGTCAAGTCAATAGAGCCAGAACGTCGTCTTTTTCAATTGTGTTTTTGCGAGGTTTTAGGATTGAGTCTCTATCAACTCAACAAATTTCAATTAATACCATATCTCGAACGGTTAACATTAGTTTTATGATTCCCAAGTCGAAGTCCAAATCCCGGTACTCTCTTTTGTTTTTTACGGATTGTTTCAATGAAATTCTAGTAGCTTTCCCTCTAAAGAAATTTCAATTTTTCCAGGTCAAGTCAGGCGGCTAATTTCTCTCTGTGTATGTTTTTTCCTTGAATCTATATCAATGGCCCAAAATTATATATATGCACATAGTGAGGAACACAACTCATATGCTTAGACTTTAAGGAATCGGAGCGCGAGAAATGGATCATAGAAGTGTTATTCTTCTCATGATGTTTGTGGTCATGCCTGTAGCAACTTTTGTTGATTGCTCTACCAGGACAAGGAAGCCATACATCCTTTCTGATACTGAAGATCATCGGTATATGTATGGATTAACTTCTGTTAAAAGTCCTTCGCATGATTTTGCTGTGGAAGGACGTAATTTGCTGGATAAAACTGAACGGGATACAACGGACGTGGAGGCTCTTTTGAGCATCAGAAAGGCCATCACGTTCGATCCATATGGATCTCTCTCCAGTTGGACGGCGAACAACTCTGATAACATGTGCTCGTGGAATGGTGTTCTCTGCACACAACAGACCAAAAGAGTGATTGCCATCACGCTTGAAGGGTTAAAATTGCAAGGTACTCTGTCTCCCTATCTTGGCAACCTCTCCCTTTTGTGCAATTTCGATCTTTCAGACAATAATTTGACGGGAAGAATTCCATCTGAGATTGGGCAGCTTAAAGCACTGGTAACGCTTGACCTCAGTAATAATTTACTATGGGGTTCTATTCCAAAGTCCCTGTGTAATTGCACGCAATTGCAATGGATTGAACTTGCATCTAATAGCCTGACAGGGACTATATCAATGGAATTCGGTCGTTTGGTCAAGTTGGAAGGTCTCGACTTGGCCAGCAATAATCTGAGAGGAAATATTCCTAGTGCTATCGGCAACTGGACATCACTTCAATTCTTGTCTCTTTGGGAAAACAATTTGTCAGGGACTATACCAATAGAAATCGGTTTTCTGGGCAGACTGGAGCACCTCTCTTTGTTCACCAATAGTTTGAGTGGAAGTATTCCAACATCTCTGGGCAACTGCACTTCACTCATAGATTTGACTTTGCAAAGCAATAATTTGACGGGTCCAATACCAGTAGAATTTGATCATCTGGTCAAGTTGAAATACCTTTTCTTGAACAATAATCGTCTGACTGGAAGTATTCCTACTTCCCTTAGCAACTGCACATCATTGCAATGGATTTCACTTGAAGTTAACAGCTTAACAAGCACTATACCAGCAGAGTTTGGCCGTTTGGTAAAGTTGGCACACCTGGACTTGGGCGGTAATAATCTGAGTGGAAATATTCCAACTTCTCTGGGCAATTGCACATCACTACAATTCTTGTCTGTCTGGGGAAGCAGTTTGACAGGGACTATACCAACAGAACTCGGTTTTCTGGGCAGATTGGAACAACTCTTCTTGTTCAGCAATGGTCTGAATGGAAATATTCCGACATCTCTGGGCAATTGCACCTCACTCCTACACTTGGCTTTGCAAAGCAACAATTTGATGGGTCCAATACCAGCAGAATTTGGTCAACTAAAAGTTCTCTTGCTACTAAACATATCTCATAACAGTATTTCTGGTACAATACCCGATACTATCACTGGTTTGGTTTTCCTCGAGTACTTAGATTTATCAATAAATATTTTAGAAGGATCAATCCCTAGGTTCATCGGCAATTGCACTTCTTTATATATCTTTTTGGCCCACAGTAATAATCTCTATAGTACTATCCCAGATAGCATCAGCAGTTTGGTTTTTCTTAAGCATTTAGATTTATCACTAAATAGTTTACAGGGATCAATTCCTATGACCATTGGCAATTGTATTTCTTTACATACCTTTTCTGCCCATACTAATAATTTGTCCGGGAGTCTACCCATATCTTTGGCTAATTGTACCAACATTGCAATGTTGGATTTAAGGAAAAATAGGCTGTCAGGAGAATTTCCCGAGTCATTGAGAGCTTTTCATAATTTAAAAGTTTTAAATCTGGGTTACAATAAATTTTATGGTGGTATTCCTGAGTGGATATCAAATTTCACTAAATTATGTGTGTTGGATTTATCCAACAATAGATTTGGTGGAGTGATACCATTATATCTTGAAAGGCTTCAAGGATATGCTAATGGATCTTCTCAAAATGATACAGAGTATGAAGAAATGACAATTGACATGAAAGGATATGAGTACAATCTATCATATGTGTTGTCTTCCAACACAATATTTGATTTGTCTAGTAACAACTTCAATGGGACAATCCCTGCCAGCATAGGAAGTTTGAGTAACTTGAGATTGCTGAATTTATCTAACAATCAATTAGAAGGTTTGATACCTCCATCTCTTGGTAATATATTTACATTGGAGCAATTGGACTTGTCCAAAAATAACTTGAGCGGAAAAATACCAGAGGAGCTCTCTGCATTACATTGGTTGGGAGTAATGGATGTTTCATCCAATAATCTTTGTGGGCTTATCCCAAAAGGAACACAAATTTCTGGTTTCAATGCAACCTCATTTCAAGGAAATAAGTGTTTGTACGGGTGCCCTTTAGATCCGTGTAATGAAGATGTAACCCCATCTATAGATGATGACAATATTAGTAACAATTGTGAGAAGAAAGTGAGATGGTTGAATGCAGTCAATGAAAAGATGTCATTAACAGCATTAAATATTGGAGTGGGGATTGGAATTTGGGGAGTGATTAGTATATTCATCCTTTCAAAGAGAGCCAAAAATTGGGTATTAGCTTTGTCATGAAACAAACCAAGATCCTCTTATGGAATGTACCAATTTTCTGTGTAATCAAATCCTAAATGGTTTCATTTTATAATAAATAAAATAATTTTATCAAATTCTCATTAATATTTATGTGATGCTTTTATTTATTTTTATCTATAAAATATATTTTTTATTTCATCACTGACCAAAATGAAGTTGAAATATGAAAAGTAACCACCATTCCTACCAATCCCATGCATACAATGGTTTCAGAGATGGTTCATAAGACATTACTTGCACCAAAGGTTCTGGCTCTGCTAATATGGACATAACTTTTGGGTGCAGTTATTAGATTACCTCAGTTATGGTTAAATATGGGTGAGACTCCTCCTATGGCTTGAAATTCATTGTAAATACTCCACCAGTGAGGAAATTTTCAGTCTCACCAGCGAACAATCTCCCAAGCTGTCAAGAGGCATCCATGTCACATGGATAGATGGGGAATAGAGATAGGGAATTAATAACAGACAGAGAGGTCGATGCATTAATGAATAGAGTGTTCATTCCTACACACCTCGGACCAACACCCAAATTAATCAACGTCTTTCCAATTAAAGGCCAATTAGTTTGATCATTACTAACAGAAAGAGAGGTGGATGCATTAACGAATAGAGTGTTCATTGCTACACACCTCAGACCAACACCCAAATTAATCAACATCTTTCAAATTAAAGACCAATTAGTTTGATCATAAGCTTTGCCAAGATCTATCTTCAGGAAAGGTGATTGCTGGCTCGTCTCTTGGCCCTCTTCAAAGCTTTCAATGTGGAAAATGCAGTGTTAGGAATATATCTCTGCTAAACAAACCCTATTTGCTATTGTCACACTACATACCAGGTAAATATCGAACAATTAGAAATCCAGAGAGATCCACTTGAAACTTACTGTTTATAGTGAGCAGCTTTTAATAATTCGATTTCCAGAGAGATCCACTTGAAACTTTCTGTTTATAGTGAGCAGCAGCTAATAAATCAAAATTGGTTGTCTTTAGATTTAATGTCTTTGGAAGTAGAACATGAACAAATATATCAACTCTGCACATTTTCAGGTCCTAAAATTATTTATTCACCATCTGCTGGTCATCCAAATTTAAACTGGTCCTATTCAGTTTGGATGTTTGATTGGTCTAAGATATTGGAGCGTATTCTTTAAATTTAAATACGAAAACTATCAATCATTCCTACCAATCCCTAAAGATTCCTACAGATCCCTAATGATAATTTACCCAATTAACTTGTATTTAATTTATAATAGAACCATTTTATTTTATAGTAAATAAAACAACTTTGTAAAATATATAGAATAAATATGAAAGGAAAATAAGAAATTTTGTGGAAAGTTTTTTTCTAAAAACTACGATTCTGGTATAAAAACATATATTTGCTATACATACTATGATTCTAGTGTATTGATCTAGCTGAGGTTTTGATGTTATGGGGGCTTTGGCATATAGCTCTCACAAAGGTTTTCATTCTA
>APFE030337277.1:0-14586 GCA_000404065.3 Pinus taeda
ATTGTGATTCATCCTTTCTGTTCCTCGAGACACTTGACAATATTGAAGTCACTCCCAATAATCCACAGATATGGGGAGTATAAATTACTTGTGCTGGAAATAGAATTGAGAAATAGAGGTTTTCCATTTGCGATATTGGATTCATAAACATTGGATACATGGTAGTAATCCTCTATGTCAATTAACTAAAAGTATATTGTCATAATGCGAAAAGAGGTAAACGTATTGGTAACCTTGATGTCTTGAACATTCCAAATAATAGCCATTCCACCCAAGTATATCTAATCATCAATCACTACTACTTGGAAATTCCTACCCCATTTTCTAATTGTATGAGGTAGAACCTCACTTAATATTTTTATTTCTTATATCAACATTATTGATGGGTTCTTTGCCTACCATTTTTATTTTAGGAGTATTTGTTTTCCTTTACTATTGAGGTCCCTCATGTTCCATGAGACTATTTTCATGGAGAATTTACATAGAAAGGAAGTATAATGTGACTAAAAAAACATGTTCCAAGATTTAATTTATTGGACAATGCCACTTCATGACTCTTATATTTCCTTAACCTGGGACTAAATGGTGAACTTGATAGCCTTAAGGGAAATTAACCAATGAAAATCTCAAAAAGCGGTGACTTTTGACTTTATCACATACAAGTTAATATACTAAAAAAAAACATCCATAAAAATTTCGTCAATCAATAAATCTTTAAAAAAAATATCCAAAACAATTTCATCAAGTAGTGAAACATTACATTATAAATTACAATCTATAAACCTTTTGGTAAATTTTTGTTAAACCATGTTAAAAACCAACATATTTAATATTAATATTTAACAATAATATGGAAAATAACACATTTTCATAAATTAAATAACATGTTATAAATCCTAAGAAATGTCACTAACATAAAACTAAAAAACACACAACTAATGGGAGTGGCCACTCAAGGCCACCATAAGACAATTAATCTATTAAGACGAGTAATGGGAAAAGAAATCTACAAAGGTCAAAGGCAAACCTATTTTAACTTTATTGTTTTATTTTTATTGGTGCAAGTTGAACATATCAAGATATAATGAAGAGAAGAATTAATTTTATTGCATTAAGAAAACCCAAGCACATTCTATAACTTAGCAAGGAAGAGATGTATAATACCCATCTCAGCGACACAACGCATGCATTAAGTTACTTTTTTATATATAATTTAAAATTATATCATAAAATCACAAATTTAGCATGAATGGATGTTTGAAATCCATTTTTATAAAAAGAATATAATTTTTGTTATTAAAAAAAACCAGAAACTAAATATATTTTTTTAGAAAATAAAAAATACTAAACTGAATATATATAAAAAAAAAACTAAATTTACGCAAATAAATTTTATTTTTTTATTGAAAATATTTTTTAGAATTTTTTTAAACACTTCCCTCCATTCTAAGAAGCAAAAATAATAATAGAAATAAGGACAGACCAAAAAATATTCCTTTCCTTGGTAAGTGTTTCCCACCATTCATTCCACTCACTCGAGTTATTTCATAAAACAGAGATAAGTGTTATTTCACACTCTTTTGGCAAAGCCTATTGAGATTCTCTTATGATATATCTATTCCTTGATGGAGTCCTTGATTTATTGATCAAGTTTTTCCTTGGAGATTAATTAGAGCAAAGAAAACATGAGTACTCTTAATTCCTAGTTCAATGCCTCTAATGGTGGACACAAGGCAAGGGAGGGGTTGCTATCGTGGTCATAACTCCAAGTTCATTGTCTCTGATGGTGGACGAGGCAAGGGAGGGGGTTGTGGTCATGATCATGGAGTTTTCTATTTTACATTATATGTAGAGAGTTCAAAGCAATTTGAATGGAATCATTGTCGTCACTAGGTATAACGGATTAAGTGTGATAATGGATAAAATGAAGTAATTATTTGTGAGTATTTGTTCTTGAACAAACATTAGGATCCATCTTATTATAGATAAAAGTACATGCATTAAAATCAACTCAATATTTCATGTGACATTCATATTTTATGCGAATTATTTTTCATTAAAAACAATTTACTTTTTCATGTGACATTCCTTTTTTGTTAAAATTTCTTCTATTTCTAATCTGAATTACAATTGTAATTTGAAATAAAGCTTCCAGTAAATATTAATTTACCAGTTCTGCAAGGAAACCATAAGAAACATTCACAATGTAATATGACGAACAAATGGATACCTACTTCATATGGATTAAAAAATGCTTCTACTACTTAATGTGAATTACAAGTGTAATCTTAGTTGGATCTCCAATATATCTTAAGCAATATTTTCATTTTATTTTTAGTACTATTAAATGTTATTATGTCCTACCTCATTTTATTGTTAGCATTGTAATAAAAATATTCATTTTTCTATAGAATTAGTACTAACATGTAATATTGTTTTTCTTTTCCAGAACGCTATAGGTAATGACCACAAAGATGATGATATAGACTATGTTTAGATTACATCATATATTAGAGATGATGATTATGATGAGGATGGCGATGGTATTGGTGATGATTATGTAGATGATATTATCAGGATGGTCAGGATTATGATCATGGAAATGATCATGAGGATGAGCTTAGCTATGATTTTCATGGTGCTAGCTAGCCATGCATTATTTTTTTATATTTAGTTGGATGTCTTAATATGGTAATCATACATTTGAATTTTAGTTTATTTGAATAATGATGATGATGTTATCGGTACTATCTTGTTACCTTGTGAATATGTTGAAAATTGTTTACAATTTTTTTATGAAGAATTATTGTGTATGATGAGATTCCTATTTTTTTATAGATGTTGTGAATTTACCTTAGCATAATGATATCTATGAAACATTTCTATTTGGTAATCGTAAATTGACTTTTAGTTGATTTTATTAAATATAATGATGATATTATCATTTTTATCATGTTCTTTTATGTATATATTGAAAATTATCAACATTATTTTGATGGAGAATTATTGTGTATGATGATATTACTATCTTTTGATGGATGCTGTGAATTTACCTTAGAATAATGGTGTTCATGAAATATTTTGATATGATAATCACACATTTGAATCTTAGTTGATTTGATTAAAGATGATGAGGATATTATTAGTATTATCTTGTTACTATATATATGTGTTGAAACTTGCTGCTCCTTTATGGAGAATGATTATGTATGATAATATTACTATTTTTGGATGTAATTTTGTGAATTTACCTTGGAATAATGATATCTACGATAAATGTTTATTTAGTAGTAATATATGTATATTGAAATTTATCAATGATTTTTTTATGGAGAATTGTTATATACGAGGATACTGTTATATTTTTTTATGAATGTTGTCAATTACCCTTAAATTTGTTTACAAATACAAAGTTATGAATTTGAATTGTGATATATTCTTAAATGTGTTATACATGAAAATACCTTCTCATCATCTTGGAGGAGAATACTATGTTGTTGGTTGAAATACCCCTTTCTCCTAAACTATATAAGCCTACAATACAAGTTATGTACCATGAGGACCACGATATACTAGTCTATAACAAGTTGTCTCCTTCATCTAACTTTTGTTACCAAAATAATAACCACCTAAGAAAAAATTAAGAAACTAATAAAATAATGTCATGTAGAAAAAATTTTAATATATCATTTTTATTATTCTTTTACCAAAATTACCCAGATAAATGTCACATTTATCAAAATAACTATATATGTATTTAATATTTAAATTAATATATTAGCACAACATTTAATAAAATTTAAATAAAAAAGCAAATTCAAAATTAAAAGGCATTGGAATTTAAATTTAAATTACCCACATAAACATCATTTTTATCAAAAATAACCATCTACATGTATTTTATATTGAAATTAATTTATTAACACAAGATTTAAGAAAAATTAATTTAAAAGGAAAATTTAAAATATAAATTTAAGATACTCAAGTAAATGCACTTTTATCAAAATAACCATATATTTATATTTTATATTTAAATTAATTTATCAATAGAAGATTTAATAAAATTTAAATTAAGAAAGTAAATTTAAAATTTAAATTAAATTTAGGATTTAGGATTTTATATTTAAATTTTTTTATTTAACACGCCATGATGTACCTTCATTAAAAATATTCTAGATATTCTAACTTTTATAGATTAAGATATTAATTTTATTTTTAATATTTAATATAATTTTGGGTCACTTGGGCAGATAAATTAGGTAAGTTATATTATTAAAAAAAAATCCACTGCATAGTCACACCTATATGTTTTTTAATTTTTAAAAGATTTTGATTGGCTTACACATTATGACATGGAAATTCAATGTTAAAATTTTAAAATGTAAATTCCTCTAATGCGATGAAAAATGCTCGAGTTAACTAGAATTTGACACTCTTGTTCACTTTCGGAAACTCATATGGTGGAATGTGATCTCTTTATCTGCATCTTTAGATTTTTCCTCAAAAATAAAAGCATACAAAAGTGGGAAAGAGCCATAAAGCATGGGGAAGCTTTTTCCTAAGTACAAAAGCATATAAAAGGTGGAAAATGCCATTTTTATATGAGGAAACATTATTCACCCAAAAGCTTTTGCCAAAATTGAAATAATGAGGAATTTGGGAAATCTTCATAGCCTTCACTTTCCTATATATTGGAGGCTTGGCCATTGAGGAAATGATGGGAATTCATGTATTGTCATGCTACTGAAATCTATATTGAGAGGGAGAGTTTTCGAGCTAGGAGTTGTTCATTCTTTACTTATCCTATTTAACTAATGAATGTATGGGATTTTGGTTTATATTTATTTATTTAGTAATATTTATATGTTTATGATAGTTTCAATTATCAAGATATTATGTTTTGAAGTTTTGTTTGTTCTCTCTCTTGTGTGTAGGACCAAGATTTGGAGCTATCTAGGAGCACTTCCCAACTACACTAAAAACTCCAATAAGACCTACATGCGAGGACTCACATGAATTCATTCTTCTTTTCTTAATCTATACTCTACATCTTGATCTACTAAGAATCCTGAGCCCTAGAACAACCTTTCTCTTAATCAGTCTATCTTAGGTTTCTAGGATAAACTGAGAGGGCTTTATGTTCATCTAATTGTGCATTAAATCCTACAGAAAAATGATATTTAGAAACTATAATATATTTCACTATGTAAAAAATTAGTAAAATGGAAGTAAAAGTAAAACTCTAAACAAGAAGCCAAAAGTGGCTGTAACCATCGATGCAAAATTGGGAGTAGAATTGGATGTTAAACTAGCCATTAAAACAATATGCAAACAATGAAATAAAAAGGGTTTTAAAGTAGAATTAAAAAAGTTTGTAAAACTAGATAGAAAGAAGGGAACAAAATAGGGCATACAAAAAGATACCAAATTGGGTGCAAACAAGGATGTAAAAATGGAGACCAAAATGATGATCCAAATAATGGTGTAAAATTAGGATGAAAAATTGAGTGCAAAAAGGATGTAATAAAAGTCAAAACAAGAAGCAAAATGGGACTAAAAAAGGGTGAAACTAAGGATGCCAAAAATGATGCATAACTAGATGAAAATTCAGACTAAAATGTAGGTGCAAATGAGATGAAAATGTGGACACAAAATGTGGCATAAAAAAGGATGCAAATTTGGATGCCAAAAAGGATGCAAAATTAGACATCAAAAAGGATGCAAAATTAGACATCAAAAAGGATGCAAAATTGGACATAAAAAATGGTGAAAATTTGGACATAAAGGTAGAAAAAATGGTGTGAAAATGGGCATAAAATGGCTCAAATTTGGATGCAAAATGAGGTGCAACAAATGATTCAAAACTTGGTGCAAAAACAAATGCCAACGTAGATGAAAAAAATGGCTCAAAATTGAAAGTAACATTAGACACAAAATGGGATTCAAAGGTTGACGCAACACATGGTACAACATAGGGTGAAAATTTAGATGCTCAAAAGGATGCAAAATTGGATGCAAGAAATGTTGTTAAAAATGATGTTAAATTGGATGCAACAAATGGTGCAAAATTAGGTGCAAAATAAGATGCAAAAAAGGGAGACAAATCAAACAAAAAAGTGGATGAAAAAAATGGTGCAAAAATGGATGAAAATTTTGGCACTAAATCAGATTCAATATATGGTGCAAAATTAGATGCAAAAAATGGTGGAAAAAAAGGCAGAAAATTTGATGCAAAAATAGATGTAAAAATAAGTACAAAATTAGAAGCAAAAAATGGCATAAGACTAGATGCAAAAACTGGCTCAAATTCGATGCAAAAAAAGGCACTAAATCAGATGCAAAAGATGGTGTAAAACTCGATGTAAATTACGACACAAAAATAGAAGCAAAGAATGGCACAAGGAAGCAAAAAATGATGCAAAAATAGATGCAAAAAATGGCACAAAACTAGAAGCAAAACTACTTGTAAAACCAAATGCAAATCTTGGTGCAAAATATGATGCAAAATTTGGTGGAAAAAAAGATGCAAAATTTGGTGCAAAAAGGGATGCTTTAAAAATTGTACAATAGAGCCAGATTTAGCGCCAAGATGATCATCCCAATGGAAAGAAAAATACACTAAAATATGATGCTAAATCTGGCGTAAATTGCCTGTTTTGTTGTAGTGCATGTCATTAAACTATGAGCAATGTATCCAAGAGTGTTAGTCTCAATTGACTAAATTTGTAATGAGTTTTAATAGTCTGCATCTCTCATTGTATGGGGTGATGCTCATATGGGTGAAGAAATGGGATTGATGCTAGTGAAATAAATCGCATATCATCAATCATCACTTCTGGGACTTGCACTCAGATGATGCTCACAGGAGTGAAGAAATGGGATTGATGCTAGAGAAATAAATTGCATAGCATCAATCATCACCTTTGGTGCTTGCACCTAGTAACCAAGAATTCTAGGGAGGTCACTTATGCCAAGACCCATCTTGCTCATGTACACTTAACCATGGCATTTACCCCACAATCAAGCACACTTAGCTTGCTACCCCATTCACAAAACCTTAGAAAATATCGTACCATATGAACTACTTAGTTAGAGCTCCCTTCATTGTTTTAATTTAAGCATGGGGCTTTTGCAATGCAACATATTAGATATCATTTTCAGGATTAACTGCATAGTGTAAGCCATTAAACTATGACCATATCCACGATATCTAATATGTTGTAATGTGAAAGCCCCATTCTTTAATGAGAAGAGTGAAGGGAGCAGAATCTCAATAGTTCATATGGTAAAATAATTACTAAGATTTTGCAAAGGGAGTAGTAAGCTAAGCAGACATGATTGCAGGGAAAACTCCATAATTAAACGTGTTTATGAGGAGTCTCGAGATAGGTGAGGGGATGATTGATGCCATGCGATTTATTTTGCTATTATCAATCCCTCTTCTTCACCCCTTAATATCTAATATTTTGCATTGTGAAAGCCTCTTGGTTATATATATATATGCTATTTTTTAATAAAGGAAATTTTATTTTTAGATTTATAATTTATTTACTAATTATGATTATTTGTTAAAAATTGATTTTCATTCTATAATTTTGTTATCTTTAATTTTTTAAAAGAAAATAGTCATATTTTATATTTACAACTTACATTTATGTTCAGTTATGCATTAATAAAAAATAATATCTTTTTATTACACATAGTCTATCTTTAAGCAATACAATTCAAAATTTGACAGAAAAAAATAATTCATCACATTCTAACCAAAAACTCTATTAAGATACCTCAAAATCTTTTTATGACTAGTGCCATTAAGATACCTCAAAATCCATTTTACTGTTTTCCAATGTTATTTTCCTGGATTAGCAAAGAACTTGCTCACTACTTCCACTGAATATGCAATGTATGGTCATGTACATACCATGGCATAAATCAAGCTATCAACTGTTGAAGCATAAGGAATATTGCTCATTTATTCCTTCTCCTTGTCATCATTAGGACATAACTCAGTGCTCAGCTTGAAGTGGCTTCTAAGGGGTGAAACAACTAGCTTGGCATCCTTCATATTAAACCTGTCAAACACCTTCTTAATATATTTTTCTTGTGACAACCACAACCTTTTGTTTTCCCTGTCACGCATGATCCTCATGACCAATATCTGTTGTGTTGGTCCCAAATCCTTCTTCAACCTATTGATCATATTCTTATCATGCCCAACAATCAACATGTCATCCACATATAACAATAATATGAGATAATTTCCTTGATCATACATCTTGATACATACACAATGGTCAGCTTCCAACCTGTGAAAACCATGTTCCAACATGAATGAATCAAATTTTTTATACCATTGTTGAGGTGCCTGTTCAACCCATAGAGGATCTTCTTCAACCTACAAAGTAGGTCTTCCTTTCCTTTTTCTATGAAGCCTTTTGTCTGCTCCATATAAATTTCTTCCTCCAATTCACCATGAAGAAAAGCTGTTTTTACATCTAACTGTTCACATTCTAAGTCTAAAGCAACAACAAGACCAATAATGACTCCGATGGATGAAATTTTGACAACAGGTGAGAAAATATTTGTGAAGTCAATTCCTTCTTTTTGGGAAAATCCTTTCACCACCAGCCTTGCTTTGTACCTCTCCTTCCTTTTGTCACCTTCATGCTTAATCTTGTAACCCCATTTGTTTTTTAGAGCCTTTCTACCCTTTGGGAGATTTACCAACTCCCAAGTTTTATTTTCTAGCAAAGAGTTAATTTCTTCCTCCATTGCTTTCTTCCATTCTTTATTGTGCTCAACTTTACAAACCTCTTGAAAATAATTAGGCCCAGATTCATCAGTGAATAAAATATAGTTTGAAGAAAAATACCTTTGTGAAGGCATATGAGGCTTGGAAGATTTGCAAAACAACTGTGGTGGTGCATTATCAGGTTGAATCTCTTGTAAATGTTCCTGCAAGATTCCTCTTTCTTGTCGCTCATTATTTTCCACTTGTTGTCCTTCCTGCTCTTGAATTTGTTGTCCATTTTCTTGCATTGGTGGGATGTTTTCTTGTTGCGCTTCAAACATGTCAATAAATTTCCTAACCTCCACATCACCTACAAACCTCTTAAACATCTCTAGCTCATTGAATATAACATCCCTACTTCTAAGAATTTTATGTTTGACTAGATCCCATAGACGATAACCAAATTCTTCATTTGCATATCCCAAAAAAATGCATTTCATAGATTTATCATCTAGCTTAGTTCTATTTTCTTTGGGAATATGTACAAATACTTCACATCCAAATATTTTCAAATAAGAATAATTCAACTTCTTACCAGTCCAAACTTCTTCAAGGATGTCGCTATCCAAGGTTGTAGTTGGAGATTGATTTATAAGATAGCAAGTTGAACCTCTGCCAAAAAATGCTTCTCCAAACCAGAATTTGACAACATACTTCTCACTTTCTCCATAATGGTGCAATTCATCCTTTGTACAACATCATTTTGTTGAGGAGCACTAGGCACAATGTTCTCACGCTTTATGCCAAACTTATTACAATATTCCTTGAATGCATTTGAGCAATATTCTCCACCATTATCTATTCATAGGCACTTGAGCAATTTGTTAGTTTCTCTTTCAACATCAACATGGATTTTTTGAAATATTTCAAACACTTCACTTTTACTTTCCATAGGGCAGGCCAAAACCTTCCTAGATGCATCATCTATAAATGTTATAAAATATGATGCTCCTCCTAATGACTTGATGTTAATAGGCCCAAACACATCTGAGTGTATCAATTCTAACAATTTTTTCTTTCTGATGTGACCACCTCTAAGGAATGAAACCCTTCTTTGTCTACCATATATACAATGCTCACAAAGATCAAGATTATAGGATTTCAAACCTGGCAGTAAATTTTACCAAGGATTTTTAAGCCCTTCTCGCTCATGTGACCCAAGCGCTTATGCCATAGATCTGCTGAATTTCCTTCTTTTGTGAAAACAACCAAATCTATTTTTCCTATCATTGCCTTCAATGTATATAATGTTCTAGTCTTGGGTCCTTTGGCCACGACCAATGCTTCTTTGCTAATTTTCCAACCTCCTTATCCAAAGCTTGTGGAATAACTTTTGTCATCCAGTCGTCCCATAGAGATCAAACTCATGCACATTTCTAGTACATGTCTAACATGTTTCAACAATATATCATGTCCCCAATACATATCCCACTCCAACAAGACTACAACAATGGTTATTCACCAAATGCACTCTACCATAGTCACCAAGATTATGTGCAACAAAACTATCTTTGCATGGGGTTACATGGTGAGATTCCTGAGAGTTAAGGATCCAATCAAATCTACTGCTACATGTATATAAACATGAACCCTCTACTGAAACAATAAATAACACATCACTGTTTGTGATTAATAGTCTCACCTTCATTTTTGTTGGATGACTTGTGATTTGTACTGACCAGTCTCTGATCCTTTTGTCATTTCTTCCAAACTCGTCATTCTTTGTTCATGTGCTCAGATTTGCCACAATGAAAACAAATGGCCCTTCCCCTCCTTGATTTCGATCGGCCTCTCTATCTTGATCGCCCTTGTCAGCCTCAATCAATTCTCCTACCACGATCAGCTAGAACTAGAGCTTCTCCTCCTTGACTTTTTGCAATTGAATTGCATCATAAATCCTCATTCATTAAACTATTGCTGACATTATCAAACTCCAGGGTTCTTGTAGATGCTGAAGTGCTCATAGCTACAATTAAATTTTTCCATCTATCTGGCATAAAAGACATTAAAAAGATAGCTCTAATTTAATCATCTAGAATGATTTTAATAGAGGCAAGCTGACTAGTAATAATATTGAATTCATTCAAATGCTCAACAATTGAAGCACCCTCCTTCATCTTGAGATTATAAAGATTCTTCATCAAGAATACTTTGTTTGATGTCGTGTTCTTCTCATATAGATCATGGAGCTTCTTCCATAATCCTTCTGTCGTTTTTTCTCTAGACACATTGAAATACATATTCTTTGCTAGATATTGGCAGATTGTCGCAATCACCTTTCTATCTAGCTTATTCCACTCTTCATCTGTCATCGATGAGGGTTTCCTTGTTGTGCCCTCAATCGGAAAATATTGATCCTTTAAAATCTGTATATCCTATATCTGTGATTTCCATTGGGAAAAATTAGCCTCACTCAACTTCTCCATGTCAGTTAATACTGTTGTCTCCATAATTAAATTCACACCCCAAAAGATCAAAAAACTACTTATGATGAAAAAATTTAACTGCTACACCTCTAAATAAAAGGCAAAATTCATCTCCTTTAAAAATTTATCTTCTCATATAATGATGACCTTGCCCTCTCTATTTTTTTAATTAATTATAAAAATACCACATTTAACATGTTTCATGGTAAATATAAAACATATATAAATATATATGGTTCACCATACTAAAAAACACTCCAACGATTAACAATTATGATAAAGAAACAACAACAATTATGTTGACCAATATTCTTTTCAATACCCAAAAATAAATGGCTTACATCTTGCAAGGGCTGCCCTCATCCTGTGGTTTGATATTTTGGTCAAATACTCAATCCTCAAATTCTATAACTGGCCAACTCAAGAAATCAAACCCTAGTGCCTTCTAATTCTTAAATACAAGACATACTCCCATGAGTTCGAACACACGACTTGCCTCAATTCAATATTCATAAGTTTTTTGCATCTATGCTTGCAAGAATTTCATCTCTTTGTGCAAATTGACGTTTTTGGCACACAGGAGATCCACATAGTGTAAGACTCACGCAAAAAATTTCTCAGAGTTCTTATTGTTCACACCAGCAGTCTACTCCTCTAGGAAAGCAACAATATTACTTGCATCTTAGCCATTGTTTCCTCTGACCAGTAGCTCTACGTTTATTGTAAGAAAAAAATTTCTAAGGTAGTCTCCACATTTACAACTTCAACTTTGATACCAGTTGATGGGAAATTAGAGCACACATAATATATATCTAATTAGAGGACTATAGCATAAATGGAGAACACAAGGCAGAGACAAGAATGGAGAACTGAAAAACACAAAGTTCTATTATTCATGAAAGGCCTTGCCTTGGCTTGCTTTGCTCAGACAGAGGGGAATACAAATTTATATATGAGGATAGAGCTAATCTAGGATTATCGGCATGTGAAATTCAAGTGATTCAAATGGGCAATGTGGTAGGCTCTTCTGCAGATAGCGTCGGTCATGGACAACAATAGCTTTCGACGTAGGAGGTGGAGTGTCAGAGAGGTGGCATCGATGATTGTTGTTGAGTCGACATCATTTGGATTCACATCTAACAATTGACATGCTATCACTTCAATATTGAAACTTCTCTATTAATGTGTTATTTCCTTTGACACTTCTCTATTAACGTGTCCTTTGCTTTTTGCTGTCCCACATCTCCACCACTTCACCACTTGTTCGCTAGTAGATTTTCCACCACTTCACCACTCGTTCACTTCATATATTATGTTCACTTCATATTTTATGTAGATACCCTATACTACCATAAATAACAAATTTTTTGTGATATTTATAGGGTTCATTCAATGGCTTAGTTTCACCTATGCAGTTGCTGCTATGTTCCAGGTGCACTTTATTAAATATATCACGTTTGCAAAGATGAGAATTAGAAATTCCCAATAGCCTGCAAAATACATCCATCTACCAACACATAGATTAGTAAATGATTTGTTTGTGTCCTTTCAAGTATAGGTATATGCATAATTCCATTCAAGCAAGATTTTATAACTGTAATTCCCTTTTAAGTAGCGACATTTTTTTCTTGTATGAAATAATTTGAAACAACTCCTCTTGCATCTACTTCATTGAAATTCCCTTTTTTAGTGCAAATAATCTTACTTGAACTAGAACACCAAACAATAATATCACATACATCATAACTCTTACCTTCCCCACTCTCTTCAATAAGCCTTGCTAAACATGACCTCTACTCCCGACCAAATATCTGACTTTCCCATCTCTAAATTTCCCATATGGTTCCTACAAAAACAACAAAGTAAGTAATACAAAAAAAAATGGGAGCAATTATGCATTGGATGCAATTTATAAGCATAATTTGTTTCAAGTAGCAACATTTTTTTTCCGTGAATGAATTACTTGAAAACATGTTCTTTTGTGTCTACTTCATTGAAATTCCATATTTTTAGTGCAAATCATCTTACTTGACATAAAACACTGAAAACTAACATCACATACATCATAGCACTTACCTTCCCCACTGTCTTGAGTAAGCCTTGCTAGACATGACCTCTACTCCCAACCAAATATTTGACATTCCCATCTCTAAATTTTCCATATGGTTCCTACAAAAGAAAAACAAGTGATACAAAAAAATGGGAGCAATTGTGAATTGGATGCAATATAATAAATTTTTCATATCTTGTGAATAACTCTGAATAACTAGATTGGGCTAAGTCAAACCTTCGGATATTCTAATTCTAAATCAATGTGATCAATACAATAGGAAACAAAGCAATACCAACAATGACCAATATAAATGGAAAATACCAAAAATGACCAATATAAATGGAAGATAAGGGATTTCATTTAAAACCACAACCAAACTGGAAGATAATGGATTCCATTTAAAAACTACCATCCATTGTGATGCAGGAGCATTCAGCCCAAGGGAAATCATTGTAAATAGTAGATATAGGGGGTCATGCATTTTTAAAAATTAGTTTCCTAAGTTTCAAGTCAGTTTAATATTTAAGCTTTTAAGTGTGATTTAATTAGATATTCTCAAAATAAATAAATGAGAATATAGAAACTAGGAGAGCTTTTAGGCATAAAAGGAATGGATGTGGATCATTAAGTGATAAGGAAGCTTTTCTATTTTAGAACAGGGAAAAAGATGGGAAAAAGCCTCAAGATGCTTTTGCCATATGTATGCATTGCATGTAGAGTTAGAGCTTTTAGTTGAGCGATTTTAGGATTTTTAGATCATGCTAAGTTTTATAAATTATGTAGCCTCAAAGGCATTGAAGATCAGAGAGAGTGAGAGAGAATGAGGGAGTATGAAGAATAAAGAGGCCATGAATAGGCCATGATTTCTCTTGTAAATATTTTATTTCTTAATTAATTATTCTCATATATTTTTGTGTGCATATGGTTGGTGTGATCTTCAGTTAGTTTTATTGTTTTTATTGAAGACCTATGGTTAGAACGTTGTATGAAATTTTGGCATCAGAGATCGGGTGAGAGATGAGATGCATGTTTATGAGCAGAGAGTTTAAAGATCTTGGTTTTGCAGGCTACGGCCGGCCTGTCATCACATTGTTAAATCCAAATGTGAAACAAGAATGATATATTCACCATTTATGATATATACAAAATTTATAGAAAATCAAATACAAAACTTTTGCAAGAAGCAAGTTTAAGTTTAGAGAATCTAAAAAGCAACAAAGAAATATTTTCAATGATTGAGTTTGTATATTCTTGCACAAGCCCTACCACATTTGGCCCATGGGAAATGTACCAAAAAAAATATGTTAAAGAACAAA
>APFE030337277.1:19930-40299 GCA_000404065.3 Pinus taeda
CTGCCACTAGGCTATACACCTACGATTGTAGGTTAGTTAAAGTCCATACACAAATTACGTTTTTATCACGTTTGACATACATTAGGAGATATAGTACATTAGAACAATATAGTGTAAAAAACAAATATTAAATTTTATAGATAAATTTAAACATATTTAATATTATCATATGACTTATATTAGTCCTTTTTATAAATAATAATAAAAAAATGAATATTCCTAAAAACACGAATAATGAAATTAAAAGTTATGCTTACTACTCTGAAACTTTATATTTATGACTGCTAGGGACTCATTATTAAATCTACTATGGAGCACTATATGATTAAAATTGTTACTTGAACATATATATATATATGTAAAAAAGTAGGTAAAATTTCAGATATCCATAAATGAGAGTAAAGTTTCATCTTTCCACATACAAAATTAATATTATTTAAAAGAAAGATGTTCTTGGCATGGGGACTCCATCAAGTGGGGGTTGATAATTATCCTTTAGCGTGCCCGAACCATCAATAGTTTGAGATGTCTTAACTCTCATTTGGCAATACGAATTTCTTAGGAGGTGGGTTATCATTATCCTTTAGGGTTGTCCCAACCATTATCATTAGCTTGAGATCTCTTAACTCTCGTTTGGTCAACTTGAGATGTCTTAATTCTCATTGGTTTACACAAACCTGCTTAGAGAAGGTTTCTTACTACGAGGGACAATAAATGTGAGTTGTTAAAATGAGAAATGTGAGTTGTTGGAATTTCTCACTCTATTGGTGTGATATGGTTTGGAATAGAAATAAGATATAGGGAACTTGGGGATTTCTTCTGAGTAAAGGAAACTTGGAATTATTTATTAGAATTATATAAATTTAAAATTATAATGTTTGAGTGAGTTTAATAGTTAAGAGTATGTGTTTTTTGTAAAAGGTTATATTTTCAAATCAAAGGGGTAGAGTATATATGCTTTTATAAATTTTAATAATCAAATTATTGTGTGGAGGTGGGTTCTCTTATCCCACAAAGAAAGGCATTTCATACACCAATTTGGTGTCTTGCTTGGCCATGACCTTATTATTTTATTAAGAGCAAGTATATAAATATTTGTTGTTAATAATTAAAATGGCACTTGAAGAAAACTAATTATAAAATAGCACACCCATAAACCATGTACACATGATTTTTTGGAAAACCTGTATCAATAAAAAACCATTTAACAATATATCTATTATTGTCCTTGACTTAAAAATAGTCAAGCTGGCTAATGCCCTAGCCGAGACCAAGTGAGCCTTCTACTTAACTCTAGCATATTACAATGTGAAATCCCCAAGCCTTTTAAACTTTAACTATATGTAATACCATGGGACTAATACCACAAGCCATCAATACTAAGTGCCCAAAACCACCATTGTTGGCATTAAAACCTTAATTCTTTCATCAAATCAAGTTTACTTAATATTCCCCCCTTTAAGCTTGACTGGGAAAATTCTTCATATTCAATCCTAAAAACCCACATGCTCTCGCCCCTAACATTTAGACACTAATGGTAGGCATGCCTTACAAGATCTTATAGTCGTATTCCCATTTACATATAGTTTGCAAATTTCATCTCCCATTTTTTTTTGTTGTCCCAACACTTAAGTCGCCATCCTCTTGCTTTCACACCTCTTCACACGAGATGATCCTCATGCCACTTCATTACAACCAACATCCTAATCTGGTTTCTGGTTTATGTTGGCTTTGGTATTTGCCTCTAAATCTTCTTGTTAAACCAACAATCTCTTGTCATCTCTAGGTAAATTTCCCTTGCATTGCTTTCAACCCCTTCGCAGCTTGACCAAAGAGTAACACCCTTTCTTCACTAAGTAGCAACTTCTCCTTTTCGGCTCTTTTCTTGGTTTTGATGTCAATTGTTAATAATTAAAATGATGTGTGAAGAATTATAAAGTTACACACAAACACACAAACCATGTACACATGATTTATCTTAGAAAATCCCAATTGGGAAAATCCATCCAACAATAGATTTATTATTATCATTAATTTCAATGCAGCTAAGTTGGCCAACACCTTGATTTCAATCAAGTAAATCTTCATTAAGGGAATTTTGGGGTAAAAAATAGGCCTCAAAATGAAAAGTGTACTAACAAAATCAACTTTAAGAGAACCAATAGGATATATCTCCTTGTAGGTTTACTGAAATTTCAAGTGTATACACTCATTGGATATAAAATTAGATTTTGCATCTAACGAGTACCTACTTTGCATACTTTTGAGTAGATCCACACTGAGAAAAAATCAAAATACATGAAAAAACATGTTTGAATTTTTGAAAAAACATGTTTGAATTTTTGAAAAAAAAGCATTTTGAATTTTTCTTGGTGTAGATCTACTCAAAAGTATGCATAGTGCATAGTCGTTGGATGCATAATCTAATTCTGCATCCAATGAGTGTACACACCTAAAATTTGAGTAAACCAACAAAGACATATGTCGAAAATACAATAAAAATTTATAGTTTTCTTTCTTTTCTATTAAAAATTCATAATTCTTATTTTATTATTTTTACTATTATGTAATTGTTTTCTTTAGGAGGTCCATTTTACACCACAAAATTCTCCTAATAAGCTATTTAACTTTGACCTATTATACTGCAAAATATACCCAAGTTCTAAAAAAAAATTTAATTACGTGTAATACCATATGCTTAATACTATGACATACCAATATCATGAAATACCAACATAAATTTGTAAAATTACCATGATTAAGTTAACAACAACTTTAATTCTTTTACCCAATTAAATTTAAAGAATTTTAAAACTCTTTTTTTTCTTTTTCTTTTACGAGATTAAATTTAAAGAAATTTAAAACTCTTCATGAAAAAGAGATAAATTTATCCTAGTGAAAAGTTTCTTGATGTTATTTGTATCTCTTAAGAGCATAGAAAATAATAAAATCTCGTAATGCTTTAATATGGTGGAGCTCTCCGTGCCTAAGAGTATAAGGTGATAATGCTAATCAATTTCAAATTTTTACTCTGAAAGATTAATATAGCACGCAATAATATCATGATGGTTTACGGTTAAAAAATACATTATTATAGTTTTTTTTTTTAGTTATTTGTGATAGTATTTAACTTCTCTTTTGGGAAATATTACAAAGATTTAGCATTAGGACATGATATTTTTATGAAAGACTCTACAAGAGAGGCTCGATTCATACGGCGACAATAACATAGTCTAGTCTAATTGTGTGATTCAATTGATAACATATGGATGGTATTTATTCTTCATCTACATTGCGAATAAGCGTAACGCTTACACTAGAAAGTGTAAAAAAAATGACGCTGAGCGTAAAAATTTATTTTACAAATTATTAAGTTATTTATATTAATTAATATTTTATAATTATTATTAAATTATTTTTTTAAGTATTGAAAAAGTTTTTGTTTTTGAATAAAAAAGAATTAAATAGAAAAAGTTTTTTAACATAAATATTGAAGAGACAGATTTCAATTACTATTAAAATAAATAGCAAAAAGATACACGACTTTTGAACAAATTATCTTATTATTAATTAATTAAATATGATATTATATATATACATGAGTATTGTTTCAAGATAGAAAAACTATCTTGGACACACCTCAACCACACACAAATCTAGGAAACAAAATAGGAACATACTCATTTAGATAGAGAAAATCACAACTTAGACAAGTAGGAAATACATATTCCAACACACCCCCTTAGTGAGTACTTGTCTCGATAGCAATCTACAAAGTCTAATTGTGGTCAAACATAAGAAATGAATATGTTGATATCCATATAAAGGAGCAACCATCCACTGAAATGCATGGGTGTCAACCACTGCAACTGCCATTGTACTAGGATGCCCTTTGCATACGTGGTTTTATCAACCATTATAACAGCATAAATGTACTTGTACTTGTAAACCCCCCCTTATATCATCATCATGGGTTTTATCGGCTCACCCTCAACCATGCATTATGCTCAACTGGAGATACGCTAAGACCTGTGAGAAAATACATTTCTCCTGTGAGTAAGGTATGTCACTCCCGACCACCTAGACTCTGAAATTGTGAGCACTGAGGCTCCAGTGTTGCCACTAGGGCACTGTAGCCATGAAGGCTCTGTAGGTAAATCGGGCTTACATTTCACACTCCATCTCATGGAGTTACCAGGTACATATTTTACAAAGACCACTAAAAAACACCCTAGACTTGCTTACTAATAAAATGTGACTCATAATACAACATGCTTTTAAGTCTATTCCACAAACTCACACAAACTTTCACCTAGGTGTCCATCATCATTTAATTTCCAGTGTCGTTGTTGGACAAAAACAATATTTATTGCACTTCAACCTTGACCACGAGCATGTTTAGTCTCTTCTTTCTTTTTCTGATTTAATTGTCTTGGATTCACCTACGTGATTTGTTAGAGTAGCTAATTGTAACAAAACCACTCCAATGAGTTAGCTAAGCTCAATGCTTCTAATTCCAAAACATTTATAAATACCACATTTTATGTTCGCATAATATTACTGAAGAGACTGGAACCCAACTGCGATCCAAGTGTTATCGCTTATCCATCACCTAGCTAACAAGCCCACATTTCACCACACCCACTAACAGAGATGCTCTCGATCTTAAAAAACACACTGCATCAACGAACTCTTGGGTGTGCTTAAGAACCCAAAACCTTAAATGAATAGCTGCGCCAATCAACCTTCCACCAGGGATTTACTATTATTTTGGTCAGTACTGCGATTTGCAAGCTTCCACACTGGTTGATTTATTCGCCTCGGCCTTTCCTCGTGATGGCGGCCTCCATACAACCGTGAATAAAGCCTAGCACAATGAGGAAAAGGCATTGCACGATGTTTCATTCCTTCTCCCACCAAGTGGAGAAAAAATGATATTAGCACCCGACACTTGTCCCATCATCAACCATCGATATGATTGGCGCCCAGATTCAAAAAAATCCATTGCATGAATACGTAGACCCCCATCGGGGCCTCTTCATCTTCTAAAAAATATATTTTCCCTTCATTTGCTTGAGGCTGGGGTAAGACTGGATCTCGCGACTTTTGGTCCTCCTACATCTTCGGCTTTGGTTCTAGAGACTCGAACAAACTAAGGAAGATAGTATTCAAAACCACATATGCATATGAAGCAAAAACCAGACACATATCTACACAACAGAAACAACTGCACACACTCTTACTCTTTGCACAACTCTAAAGAGAAGATCGATCCTCAACGTCAACCGGTCAACAACGCTTGGATCTGTAATGGAGGCAACCAAAAAAACAAAACTTCACAGCGCTCACTCACTAGTAATGGCTCAGCAACAGAGAAGGCACTATTCCAGTAACGACTCAACAATAACGCTCACTCTGCATTGTCATAGCCGGAGACACACTAATACGATCTCCTTTGCACTTCCAAAAGACCCAGTCGTAGCATATTCAACGACCTCGCCATGTCTCGATTGATCTCTTCCGCTTTTCGCGATATGGACTCAGTCTCCGTCAGATTCAACACTCGACTCATGTTGGTGTTTAGGTCCTGCAACAGGATCTTGGTCCTCTGTATTGCGACCAAAAAATCTTTCAAGCATAGCATCGCACAAAACAACAATAGGTACATCGTTGCCCTGCTCAACCGACAGAGGATGATGGATAGACAAACAAACATTCATAAAACTTTTTATTTCTCTCTGCCCAAGAGGGGCCAGGACCTCAGGGCTGTGAGAACATATAAAAAACCGATAGTGTAAATTATCTTACTATCCATTAATCAAATATGATATTACATATATATATGAGTATTGTCTTAAGATAGAAAAACTATCTTGAATACAGAATCTGTTGGTTGATAGAATATCTCAACCACACACAAATCTAGGAAACAAAATAGAAATAGACTCTTCTAGATAGAAATAATCACAACTCAAACAAATAAAAATTACATACTCCAACTATATATATATATATATTACAAAGATTTAACAGTAAAACATGATATTTTTATAAAAGACTTTATAAGAGAGGCTCGACTCATGTCGGAGACAATAACATAGTCTACTCTAATTTTGTGATTCAATAGATAACATATGGAAAATGTATTTGTTTCTTCAATTATACTTTGTGAATAAGTGTAAAGTGTAAAATTCCCTTTTATAGGAATTAAGCTTAAAAAAAATCCGGGGAGGAAAATTCATTTTACAAATTATAAGTTATTAATAATTAATATTTTATAATTATTATTAAAGAAATTATATATTTTTTAAAAAGTATGGGAAAAGTTTTTTTTTGGGACCATTAAAGGAATAACAAAAAAATAGATAGGAAAAGCTTTTTAACATAATTATTGAAAAGACAAAAATTTCAATTACTATTAAAATAAACAACAAAAAGATACAAAGACTTTTGAACATTAAATATAATTATTGAAAGACTTTTGAACATTAAATATAATTATTGAAAGACTTTTGAACAAAAAAGACAGAGAAAGACTTTAATATTAAAGATAATTATTGAAGGGACCCTTAAAAAAAATTACAAAGACTTTTGGATATTTTGCTCATGATACGTTTTATAATGTTTTAATTTGTTTCCTTTCATTTTCTTTCAAAGGTTTTCTTTGCTTATATTATCATAGATTAAATTTAATTATTTTCCTTTGTGTATATTATTATATATTAAATTAAATTAAGTTATTTTTTAAATTTAGTAGTCCCCTTTACACGTTTCACCTAAATGCCAATCCAATCGGAGATAAAAAATAATGATATAACTTTGGATCATAACCATGAAATTACATGAAGTAAGAATATAATAATAACAATAACACCCGCATTTAATTACGGGGTCAATGGTATTATTTTCTATTAATATTAATTCCAAGGTCATTGTAAGTTGGTATTGTTTTCCATTAATATTGGACTGATTACATTTGGTTACAAAGTTGTTATAAGTTGAAATTAGAGTGGTTAGGGTCCCACTCTATAGTGATACCCTACGTTATATTATGTTGTATAATAAAGTTCATTTCTATGTCTCCATAACTATAAAGGTCAGCGGTTGGAATTTGTTAGTTTATTGGAATGACAAAGTGGGACCACACATGAAGAGTAAGAGAAAGAGGAACCACACTTGAATAGTAAGAAAAAGAGAAAGTAATAATATAAAGTTTGAACCATAAAAATATTGTTAATTAGAATATTATATTTGTAAATACAAATTTCCACAATATCTAATGTTGTATGTTACAATGTCATCCACGTTTGTTGTTGGATAATGATATCATATTTTATTTTAAATTACCATAATAATTGCATCTTTATGTATTTCACTAACCTTAACCATATTGATGAGGGGTTAGAATTTATTATATTAGTATGACATAGTTGGATTACAATAAGAGAGAGAAAAATTAATGATATAATATTTTTTAGAATCATACTTAAAAAAAATTATTGAAAATTTATAGATGCAACATTACATTTTAAAAGTTTTATAGGTTTTATAGAATCAAAAGGGTTATAGAGGTAGATGGTTTGGGTTAGGAAATGGCTATGAAAGTCTTAAAAAAGATATTTCTTTTTTATATTTTTATAAAGTTTCATATTTTATGTGTATAAGAAACTATTTAAAGAAAGCCAAAATTTACAATGCATATGGTACTAGGTTAGTATTTGAGAAGAATTTTCGGGGAAAATCACATAGAGATATTTTTGTTGACGCGTTTCGAACCAACCAGTGCGGTTCATCATCAGGACAAGTTGAATTATAAATAGATCGGGAAGAATATCCAATGACCAAATTTCGAGATCAGGTAACGACTAAAATGATAAGAGCTAGATTTGACTAGGAAACGACTAGTTTGACTATGAAGGGCATAATTTATTTAAATAAGTAAATTCAGTTATTAATTTCCTTATTAAAATAAACATAAATGGACAATTTTATAATTATAAATATATGTTAGAATAAGCGAGTTAATGTATTATAATCATAAAATAATTCAAGTAATAGAGAATAGTTAATTATATTTTAATTAAATATAAGTTAAAGGGACATTTAATTCTTAATTTAAATTAAGTAAATAAATGAATAAATTAATTAGTTATCAAATAGTTTATAAATATTAGTTAGTTGTATAAGTTAAAAATAGAATAATCTATAAATAGTTAATTCTATTTTAAATATAAGCTAAAGGACATATATTAGATATATATTAAAATAAATAGATTAGTTCATAATCCAATAGTCAGAGTATCCCTATATTAAATACTAGGGAAATTACATATATTAAATTAAATAGTTTTGATTAAGGGAAATAGTTTATATATATATATATAATATATAATATATATATATAATATATATATATATATAATATAAATAAATAAAAATAAATAGTCAAAGAGTTTAAATATATAAATATTAGAGGATTCAAGTATTAGAAAAAATTACAATATTTAAAATAATAATAATAATTAATTAATTTTCCAGTTGATGCATTATCCTCTTGATTCTTTCCTAAGCTACTCTGCTTTGCTAGTACTTTGTCAAGGTCTGGACTCTCCTTTTTTTATTTATTATGAGCACATTATGAGCTAGATGTTAAAGGAGACTCCTAGTCTTTTTTCTCTTGTTGTTGGGATATTTCTTCCGTTAACCTAGTTCATCCTCCAATTTTCCCATTTGTGATCTTTGTTCTATTAGTTGTTCCATAACCATGGAAAGTGAGGAGAACGTTTGGTTATAGAAGATTTGGAGTGTAGTAATGGATGTGTTCAAATCCTCCTCACCACCTTGCATCTCTAATGTTTGATTAATCCAATAATCCAATTGAATTTGGATTGGTTGATGTCCTTTGTCTTTGTCAATTCTCAGTGAATTTCCCTTTACAAAATGGTTGTCTCCCTATGCTCCACTTTGATTCCTCGTAGCTTTGTGATCCTTCTGCACATCATAATTTGTTTACTTTGCTCTGAGTTAGAGGAGGAATGGTTTAGGAGTCGACTTGAGAATACTGGAGGGAGCATAAATGTTGAGGCGATTTGATTAAGATGAGTAAAGGTTGGATTTGATGCTAATGCATGGCATGGGGATGGAGTGATGTCATGCCATGAGAGCACCAACATCATGGCTTGAGTGTTAATGAACCAAGACATCCTTCCTCTGCCTCATTGCAACCTTGAGTTCCACATTGTGTCTTGGTTCCAAAAGAAGAATGAAGGTGTTAGATCAATCATCCAAATGTGATTTAAGAAATTATAAATCTTTGCATGACACCATTAACAATTAACTCACCATTCCCTATATTGGTGCCTTGGTTTTCCAAATTGTTTGCTTTTGTATTGTTCATTCTCTGTAAATGAACAAAATTGGAGTGCTTGATGTTTTAGAGTAGATCTCTTATTCAGAGAAGAAGGTACTTCAACTTACCATTGTCCCTAGTAGACACTCTTTATAGGTGTGAGATAAGAAAGGAGGAATATCCTACAATCTTTATATCGGTGGTTTTCTAAGAATTATCACGGAGAATGCCCAGGTAAAAACATAAAATTTTGCCTAGTTATTTGAGGCTATTCCCAGGCCTCATGAATACATTATCTCTCAATTTTCTCCTTTTTCACCAGGGTAATGAATTACCCCCTACACTTGCCACCCATTTGGACCATAAATTTTAAACAACACGAACAAAGTATATTGATATTTGTTCTATTAGGAAAGGAGAAATAATAATTTATTATATAAATTTTACCCTTCAAATAAAATAAATAAAGTATATTAATGTTTTTTTTACAGTTCATTGTATAAGGCAATAGACAAGTCTAGATGTGTAGAAGTTTTTACTTGAATAGTTATTGGCATTTGTTGAGGGCATATGAACGAATGAGGTCTCTATATACTTGGATATAATGGAGCTCTCCATGATTCAAAGTGGTAATGCTAATTAATTCCCAATATCCTTTATAGGGGATTGATATAGCACACAATAGGGGATCAATTCCCAATTGTGTCATGATGGTTTATAATTAAAAAATACGTGATTATGGTCTTCCACTTGTTTGAAAAAGTAACCAACATTTTTTGGGGAATTTTACATATATCTATATTTATTTAGAATGGTCATTTTTTAAAAGCTTTGCAAGTAAAATATGATCCATGAGGTACAATATAACCAATCTAGTGTAGGTTTTAACCATGTACAATTATGTGTTGTAAACATATCCTTAATAAAGTAGAAAAGAGACAATGGAGAACATACACATTAACACAAAGATTTTATCCTAGAAACCCAAAACTAGGAAAACCAGAAATATTTTTCAATATATTCCTTTGTATAATATAACAATAAATAAAACACCAATCCAATTACCATGGATTGGAATACAACCATAGTTCCTTAAAAAAACCACAAAACCATGGGAAAAACCACCATGTGCTACAAAATTGCTAAAGGTGAACATCATGTGCCAAATACTAGCAAAAATGGACACAAAAAACCTTGACCTTTACGATCCCTTGAACAGGGGGGCTTCCACCCCCTATGACCCCCTCGATGTAGTCGAGACCGCGTATACGAAGTGGAGTTAGTCATGCAAAGAATGTAACACATACCCAACGTTGTCCCACTTATTTTATTCTTTACACAAGGAGTTGTAGGAGTACATGATCAACAATATAGGGAAATAACGCCCATTGTTTCTCTATACTAGGATAACTTCTTAGTGTTCACAAACTTTGTTAATGAATCTACAACTTTCTTCAAAGTGTCCACCTTCACCAATAATACCTTCTTTTATTCAACCATATCTCTCACAAAGTGATAGTGAACATCAATATGCTTTATCTTAGAATGGTATGTTGGGTTCTTTGCTAGGAAAATTACACTTTGAATGTAATAATTTATCCTCATAGCTTGTTGGACCAACCAATTACTTGAACACAATCTCTGTAACCATATTTCTTCCTTTATTGTATGAGTGGCCACCATTGTTGGGTTCACGAATTGGCTTATCCTTATCACCTTTTTCGTGACCTTTTTTCCTATTTCATTAATAGTAGACATAAGTTTTATATTTAATATCCCATCTTTTGATTCAAGTATGCCAAATCTTTATGCCACTCCAATCCACTAAAGTGCTTGCATTTGGAAGGAGAATAGTTGTTTTGGGTGTTATTACTAAAAATATGTTGAGGAAATGTTTACAAGATGATCTAGCTACCCCAGGATGTTGTTACTCCACCATATTCAAATTGATGTTACTCTTGGCTAATAGGAAGTTATTACTCCACCATCTTCAAAATGTTGTTGCTTTAGGCTATCATGATGTTTTTACTCCAATATATATAAATGTTGTTGTTATGCCTTGTTATTAATACTAAAGGTTTGATGTTGCTTTTGGAAGTTGTTATGTACATTGATACCTAGAATGATCAACTTGAGTTATTGTGTCAGTAGGGATCCGATTCTCCTAACGGTGTGGCCAATTTGGTCATGGTGGTTATGATCCCCCAACTTCCTAGCTACTTGATGATGGAATGAACGTTCTGGAAAACACTTTATTTGTAATTAATTTCTTGTAATTGATCATTAAAGAACTCTTAGTTAAATTTATTTAGATGGCTTGGGAATTGAAATATTCTCAAGGTTGTTCTTTGTTTCCATAATTGGATGTAAAGGGAAACATATAAAAAGGGATTTCTCTGCCCCAAAAGGGGGTTAACATATTTTTCTCTCAAATTGTGCATCCGTACTTTTCAACATTAATACAAGGCTTATCAAGTTCATGGTTCAATCATGAATTATTTTGTAATTTGTAGGATGTGATATTTTCTCTAGTTCCCTGCTAAGGAGGAAGGACCCTCCTCTTTAGTAGGGATTGTTTTGACTGTACAAAATAACATAGCTCTTTGTTTCATTAGTGTGTGGGTTGTGAGTGATATTTTGGGATTGAAATCAATTGTTGTTACTAATTCTTTGTTTGATTAGCACATTATTGTTACTCATGATTATTGCAAGAAGTTTTTGAAAACATGTCTTTGTCACTCAACTATAGCCACTATAGGTTTTTATTGGGTTGTATTGTTATTGTTGTTACCTTTTGTTGTCACATATTATTGTGGTCCTTTACTGTTATAGAGTGATGAATAGACTGCTGCTACATATAAATTATTCTTTCTTGATATTGTTTTTTATTTGTCAAGTTGTTTGTTATCCTCCAAGCTTGACCTATGGCTTGAGGAGCCATGACCCAGGGGCATATAAGTTGTCAAAGTCACTGGGGGATCTCACCTGGCCTAGGCCACACCAACCCTTAGCCAACTGGTTTTTTTTATCATGTATTCTCCCCTTAGCACAGGGCACGACCATTGCTCGTGAGGTTTGATCCTGGGTCACTTGCTAACGAGGCCCATCCTCAACTAGTTGTGCTAGCGGGTCTTGGTTATTCTTGCTTGATATTACTTTAATTCCGTCACTTATTACTGTTATAGGTTGTTATTACTTAGTGTTGTTACAGATAATTGATATTGTTTTCTTACATTGTCCTCTATTGTTTCTTATCCCATATTATTGACGTGGTTAGAATAGTAACATATTTTTCTTCTAATTGGTTATGTTACTTGGGGTTAGTAAATAATATTTGATTGAATGAGGTGTTGAAAGATTTCATTTAAGCAAGTGAGAATCTAGTTGTGTTAGGTGATTAAGTGTTATTTTTTTTTTTCCGCAAAGAGAGATTTAGTGTTATTTATTTTCTGAAAAGAGTGATTGAATGTTGTTTCTTTCCTTCAAAGAGTGATTTACATTTCGCGAGTTGAATGAATAGTGTTTTCGTTTTCATGCAAGTGAAGTTTCTAATAGTGAGGTTTCAATTCCATAATTGATTAAAGCGTGTTTTCAATTCTTGCAAGTGTGGAACAATTTACAATAAGCACTAGGCTTTGATTGAGGGTTGTGTTCTTGTTGATGAAGACATAATAGGAGATAGTATGTTAGGAAATACTTAATGTCAGTTAATGATTTTTGCCTACACATACTATGCACAATAGCCTTAAAATACAATACTTACCCTAGTTGATAATTTATGTTAAGTGGATGTATTGCTTTTAGTAAGACAATAAAAGAACCCAACATTTTGGCATTGTTGGTTATTAAAGGTGCAAAAACATAGCTGACGTTATTTTCCTATACAAATTAAGATATTTAGGATGCTCGAATAAAGAATAAGAGAAATATGGTGCCCCAAGAACTACTAACTATGTAGGGATAAGGGGACAAGGAGGAAGGAGAAATCAAGACTTCGGATGAGTGACATTTATCTGGTAAATAATTTTGAAGGCAGAAGCATGATCATCTACCCCAAGATTAAACTCATGGAAATGAATATCTGATAAAGCATCCAGTTTTGGAACAATCTCTCAAAGGAAAAAATCTCAAGGGTCACTTGTCTTAGGATAAAACACCCGGGAAATGAAATTCTAAGAACCTTTTTATCTCAGGTACTGGTATGAGGATCTTTGAATCACTTGCTTCAGTAGAAGGCAAATACCATAACTTATTTGAAAGGTAGGGGGATACAAATGAATAAAATTTTGAGCAGCAAGACCCAAGTTCAAAAAATATCAACCCCTTGATAATTTTATTCCAGACTTAAGGAGTTTTATAAGGCAGACTAGACACCTATCATGAGACCCTTTGCAACTAGGAAAACTTGTTGGTAGATAATGAGTGACTAGAAGAAACTTTGGAAAGCCCCAAAATTTTGCGGGAAACCTAAATGATAGGTGATACAATCACTATTGTCAAATTCCCTATCGAGAAGCTATTGGGACAAGCTCCAATGAACAACATTCCTCTTTCATCCCTCTCGAATTTTCATGCCATGGCCAGTGAAGATCCAGATACTTTTCTTTTCCTTTTTGATATTTTTTGCTAGAGTTATTACTACACCTCATATGCCCAAAAACATAAACTATTCCCTATTACCTTGAAGGGAGTTGCATTAATATGTTTATGGGAATTGGTGGTAAGTATATCACCTCCTAGGATGGCATGAAGAATTGTTTTTTGGAAAAATATCAAGACTACTATAGAACCAAAGATTAGAGGGAGGAAATATTTAGAATGTCCTAGAAAGAAGATGAAAGAATGGAAGATTATATCAAATTCCTTCAATATAGTTTACAAATGTCTATGCGTAACGATTTGGATAAAGACATTTTAAATAAAACTTTGATCCGAGGAAGGAGGGATGATTGCATGGGCATTTTGGATCTAATATGAAAGGGAGACATATCGAAGGAGCCCCATGATGATATAATCACACTTTTCTAAAGAAGCTCGAGAGGATTATCAAGGAGTAGGTGTTTAGCACAAGATGCTTTTCCCAGAGTACAAAATTCAGCTAATGGTGGAGTAATGAGCATAGAAATCAATATTTTATTTAAAAAATTTAAAATTGATGTCATCAACTCTCTATACTCTCAATTGGATATTTTCTAGGCTAAACAAAATCAAGTTGAAGTTGAAAATTCATTAGCAATATTTTATTCCAACTGTAGAAAGAAACATCTTCTCTGGGAGTGCATGCTTAATAACATGCAATTCTATGGTGTTTTTGGGAAATCCATTCAAAAAAGTGTTTCCCTTCCTTGTTAGGGTTGAAAAGTGTACTTAAACAATTAGGTGAGGAGACAAATTCAACCTATTTTATTGGCTCTAAAAAGCCATGGAAAAACCGACCAACAAGTACGACTTCAAACCCATCATCATATTTTAATGCTTAGACTAACATGTATAACCTTCAACAAGTTCTACAACAAATACGAAATGCCATAATTACAAGGTAGTTTCCCAACCCTCCTCTAATCCAATACCCTGCACCATGGCCACAACGACCTTCTTCTCAAGGTCAAACTTTCTTGTGGTCCCAAGGATGGTGTGGAACCTCTTTTCAAGGACAACTCCCTATGCCAACACAACTGCCTATACAACAACAATAAATGCATCTACCACCCAATACACCACCAAGTAATACTCCCCTACGACTCCAACTACTTTTGCAACCTAACCCAAACCCAAACAATAAGGTGGTGCAGAAAGTTCAAGCTCTTATCTTCCCCACTTACTACATCTCTGCTATATCCCTTAACTTTATGGTTTATGTAATAAAAATGTGCATATGTGTGTTTCTAGTTAAGTGTATTAGTTCAAAAGACATTTAAAAGCTTTAATTATCAGTAAATTTATTGCTGATAATACCTGGTTGTAAATTTTTAATTATGATGATTTATTTTTAAAATAAAGAGAATATAGAAAAATAATTGTTGAGTACAAATGGTCGAAAGAGACGAGGATGCAAATTATTGTGGAATGTTAATTACCCATCAATAAGTCCTAGGAATCTAATTTGGATGATTAGATTTAATTGAGGAGTTATGATATTGGCCAATTAATTATGTCTTTAGAAGACATGGAGTTGTCTTCAGGAGTGGGAAACAAAAGCTCATTAATGAGTTGTTAACTAACTACCTCCTATTGGTGAGGTGGAGGCAGTTATTAACCACCAAAAGAGTAGTTTATGTGAATGGAATAAAAATATTATGTCGATTTGCTTTTGTTTGATTCTGAGTGGAGAAGAGGTTGAAGAGAAGCAAGAAATAGAGACAATTTTTTTTTTGTAGACCTGATATGTTCGGGGGGACATTGGTTGTTTTGTAGTGTCAAGGTTGGGAGGAGACAAGTACTTAGCTACTAATCTTCCAGGAAAATTGTTTCAAGTTGGTATCTCTAACTATATTATTTACTTGTTTGTCAAGATAAAATAACTGGATATGGGTTATCTCTGGCTTTTATACAATGAAAAGGAAAAGCTAACTTATCATTTTAAGTTTAAATGATTATGTTTCTTTTACTTATTATGTATAGTAAATAGTAAGTATGATTTGATAGAAGTAAGATAATGATTCATATTTTATTTGAAAATTTGTACATAATATAATGAAAGAAAGCATTATGTGTTGTAGTGCATAAATTCATAGAGGAGAATTTTATTCATAGTGATAGATAGGAGTAGAATTCATCAAACAGAATGGAGATTATGAATGTAGACAAAAGTATGGACATATAAAATATATGTTAGTACAAGTACTGATTTTCCTATAATACACAATTACACACGAGCAAATGCATGCACACACACACACACACATATATGTATTAGACCAATTCTGATCATCTACAAAGCAACTCTCTGTAAAACAACAGAAGGAAATTAGAATAAGTAAATTGTACATTCATATATATATAGATATATCTATATATAAATCTATATAATATATATATATATAGATATAATAAAATATATATATATAATTGGTGTGAAGAGATTCTAAATTATATAAATCTCTTCTTCAAATAATAGAAAGAACAATAAAGGCCTTAGTAAATCCTTTTCTTTGAAACACGACAAATAAAATAAAATAAAATATTTTAAGCCTTATTAGCACTGTAACTTCTAATTTATTATTGTGGACAAAATGATTAGACATAAAAGCACAGGAAAGGAAAATATAAGAGTATTTACGTATAATAACATTATGGTAATCTTTACTCAAAATAAAATATATAGAGTCTCTTGGAATTTTTGCTATACCATTGTATGAAGTCCAAACTAGAAATAGGTATTTCAACCTCGAGAGAAAAAATATTGAACAAATATAAAACAAAACCTAAAAAAATTTGTTCACCATGAAAATAACATTTTAATACAAAAGAGGCTCATAGCTTGTTATAAATAATTTAGTTTTGAAGGAACTGTATGCCATATAAGGCCTTAAAGAAATAAATAATATACAGTTCTAGGAGAAAATAGTCTGGAAATTTATCTTCCTAGAGGAAAATCTCGTCCATGCGGAAGAAGAAACCAAGAGTTGGGGATCTCTGACCTGGTGAATAAGATGGGTAAGTTAAAAATAGAACCACGTGCAACTTGAGAACATTCATATGAAATGTTACAATTGAGTTTGAATATGTACCTATAGAGCAAGTCACAAATATAATTAATGAACAATGATAAGATTTGTATACAAAGCATGTAGAAGATTTTAGTAGTTAAGGGAATTTAACATAGAGAGGCTTATAATAAAACTACTCGAGATTATGATTCAATATGTCCAATCACCTTCCCGAATAGTGGAAACAAAATATTAGCCTTTGTATACAAAATGAGAGATATTGTTTTTAACAGTGTTAAATGTATAAGAAGAGAAATCAAAGATTAAACTTTGAAAACCAAAAAAAATTAGAAACTGTGTAAACCTAGTATAAAGTTACACATAAATGAACACTAAATTTAATAGTTTTCTCTGAAGAATGAAAACAATAATTTAAACGCTAAAACCTAAACACAAATAAATTTTATAAATCACTATAGCCACACTCAAGAATCACAATTAGTAATTGGTAACCAGGCTTAGAGAAAACCCAAACCATAAATTAAAACCATGACACGTGAAAGAACAGTGCCCACATTCAATAGAAAAGCTAAATTTGAAATGGGTCGCTGAGAAAGTTGAAAAATAGCGACAATAGACATAGAGGGTTTTTAAACCCTTTACCCTTTCTAGATACCATTACAAGATTATAGGAATTTTGGAAGCGAAGTCATAAAATAATGATATGAAAATAGAAAGCAAGGGTTATGAACCCTTGAAAATTCCTTTTCCTACAATACGGTTAACTATACTATTATTAACAAAAAGGAAACAATAACCGACCCCTTTCAAATGTTATTTGAACACTGAAATCATAAACTAGAAAATGTGTGTAAGAGGATGAGGGTTTTACCTAAGGGTTAGTGACTTATGATACGAAGGAAACCATTTAGCCGACGACCATATTTGTCCAGTAAATAAAACTAGGAATAGGCCTGCAATTGACATCCAATTGTAATAGGGAAAAAATATTATGGAACAACATTGGAGTATCATAGAAAGATGAGTGCATCCCCTAACAAATATTTACCAAATATTTACCAAATACGAGTGCATACCCTAAAAAGTATTTACCAAAGAATAGGTTTGGAAAGGAAGAATTTGTCAAAAATAATTGTAGTGTTACCTCTAGGAGTAATTCATGAGATTCGAAACTGAATTAGTCATAGATAGTCCATATAATTCATTAATTTCATCACTCGTGAGAAATATTTACCATAAAAACCTTTAACATACTGAAATGAACATAATGATAATAGAATTTTGCTAAACAGATCACTCTTAGAGTGTCGTTGGGTATCAAATGAATCGAAATATGTTGGAATAGAATTTTACCTCCAAGAAAATCCTAAGGACAATCATGATCGTTGATCTATCTGGAGTCGATCTATACCATCGAGGTGGTAGGTCAAAATTACCATTTGTGGAGTCCCCTGAGCATGACACGTATAGGTCAAAGGTACTATTCATGGAGACACTTGAGGTAAACTCATTTAAGTCTATGGAAACCTCTAGAAGGGTTGAAATACAGTGAGTGTGATGTAATAAAAATATCAATGCCAAAAATATATTCTTCTAGAACAATATTAAAACCACATTCAATACACAAACTAAGTCATACGATAATATAAGGATTTGATAAAATACTCCTTGTTCAAGTGTTATAAAAAATGGTTTCAAGCCATGATACATATATATCTGTGTGTGTTTTTATACAATTCGCGTGATGAAAACCTTGGTAGGGTGGTTAATTACAATTGTAGTTGGAGAATGAAAATATTGTCCAACATATATGTGTGTTTGAAAATTAGTTACAAATTAGTTACAATTTGTATTTGTAAAATGGAAATTTCTCTATTAAATATATATGTATAGAAGTCATAATATCAGAATGAGAAATACAAAAATGGACAAGGAACCCATTATTATATTATTAGAAATTAGATTATTCTATTTAATAAGGCAAAACCAACATGGATTACATATGGAAAAACAAAAAAAATAATATTATGACTAATGAATTAGGAAATCATTGGATGATATAGGTAGAAAGCACTTTTATTCATTGAGATGAAATAAAGGCAAATATAGAAGAGAAATTGTATTATGGAGAACATGTTTGCAAAAGGGTTTTTAAAGAAAGTAGAAGTTCTCTGGATCAACTTAAAATGATTGTAACAATAATATATAAGAAAACTTACTAGGAGAATATTACATACAAATGGGTTGGATTCTGCAACAAATATATATATCTATGTATATGTATATATATATTCATTATGAATGAGGTATATTGTACATGGTATCAAAGCTGTAGGTTACAACGTTGGGCCTTTTAGGGGTCATCAACTAAAATAGTTGTATATGTCATGAAAAACTTGTTTAGAATACTATTCATAGGTTGAAGTATAGTTGAAGAATTTAATGTTAAAACTTCCATAGGGTCACCAAGGAGTGGTGAGGAACCTGATACTAAATCTGAAATGGTGGGTGGTGGAACCAACAATGCAAAAAAATAAGAATATGAATTGATGTAAGTAATATGAAGTGTTAAGACTGACCTAGATGATATTAAGGAAAATCGAGAAAGGTTATCCAAAGCCAAAGAAGAACATGAAGAAATTAATGACTACTTGTTGAGGAAACTGGAAGAAGACAAAGTGATCTAGGTGGATGTTGGTGGGACCTATCCCATTTGGACCCTCGCAACTGTCTCTTTCAGTCTTTCAGTTTTCGTAATTGTAGCACAATTTACTATTTTTAGCAGTTTTTTCGGGTCCTAAACTTCCGGAGCCGTTTTGAGGCCCTAAACGACGTTTTTTGGGAAATCTAGGGGGCAACATGGGTCTATGGACCGATGTTGCCCTTCCCAAAGTGGTAGTTCTCGGATAGATCTTTCTAACGAGCTATCGTATGTGTCAAACGACAATCGTATGCCAAAGTTATGACCCTGGGAAATTGATGTACCAATTTACCCAAACGGGGCCCACAATTTGGCGTTTCATCTTCTAGGGTTAGGTTTTGGAATGTGAAGGGTTTTCCATTTTTTCTCAACAATAAATAGGCCTTCGAGCCTCATTGTAACACAGTTCGGAACAGTTCAGACGCATGTAGCCACTACATCACTTCTCAGAGATAAGCTACCATCGCCCTAGCTAGGTTATTTCCATTTCTGGTTGTAAGCATTTTTCGGTATTTTCCATTAATAAAATGAAGCATTATTTCCGCTGCATCTTCATGTATATGGTTATCTTTGTATTTTATTACGTTCCTGTTTAAATCCGGATCAGTGGTATCAGAGCGGTCTGCTTTTTCTCTGTTTTTCTTTGCAT
>APFE030337279.1:0-13679 GCA_000404065.3 Pinus taeda
CGTTATTATTATTTAATTTGGTTAAATGATATATGATATTTATAATTATTTATTAAGTTATGATATTGTTATTATTATTTCTGATTAATGTAGGATTTTAGTAATTAATTTACTTATCTATTATTATTAGTTTTGCATTGACTAATGTAAATTATTTGAAAAAATATATATTTATTTTCAATATTATTGGAATTTTTTTTTCAAACTTTTGATTGAACCATAATTTAAAGGTTTTATTGTAGCTTTTGTACAATACAATGGCATGTGGATAACTGCCTCAATTTTGTTCCATAATTTCTAAATGAAGTTGCAATATTTATGCCATGATTTTTAGATATTTGTAGAATGATTTTTCATTGTTAAACCACTCAAAACTAAAATCCTTTAAAATAGTTTATACTCTACATAAATAACATATTTACTATCTGCCCACCATAATTTAAGCAAGTATATGCCTAAAAAATGGATAGGAATGATATGTAAATAAATATACTTACCAAGAGTTACTGCCCAAATGTAAATGTGTACACTTACTACTAGTTACTATCCACCAAAATTTATGTGAATTTCTTGTCTTTTATTAGGAAATTATTTTTTCCGATCTCATTTGTCTAGAATCTGACATGGATTCGTTGAAATCACAAGTTTAACAGGTGACCTTTTCACAATCTAAGTGCCCATGGGTTTTTGAGACTACTCCACTTCCTTTCTATTTCAATGGCAGGATCTGCCCTCCAACACTTATTTATACTCACATAAATAACATATTTACTATCTGCCCACCATAATTTAAGCAAGTATTTGCCTAAAAAATGGATAAAAATGATATGTAAATAAATATACTTACCAAGAGTTACTGCCCAAATGTAAATGTGTGTACTTACTAGTGGTTACTATCCACCAAAATTTATGTGAATTTCTTGTCCTTTATTAGGAAACTAATTTTTCCGATCATTTGTCTAGAATCAGGTATGGATTCATTGAAATCACAAGTTTAACATGTGAACTTTTCCCAATCTAAGTGCCTAAGGGTTTTTGAGACTACTCCACTTACTTTCTACTTCAATGGGCCCTCCAACACTTGTTTATATCAAAACTATTTAAATATGTTGTGGTATTAATTTATATCACAATTAACTATATATATATAATATATTTTAAGATATATAATTTTATATATTTTTTTAAAAAAGAAAAATATGTTATATAAAAATATGAAAAACATTATATTTTTCGAGGAAATGTTTTTTTTAGTAATTTTAGAAGAATATATTTACCAGACAATATTAACCTAAATTTCATCCCAAAATATCTTCTTCCTAATGTGTAATAATATTTGGTAAGATGGTATCATACACTTTATTATAATCAACATATTGAAATTGTTTGACTTAAAAATAAATTAAATAATGAACTAAAATTAATTAAATACCTCTCTAGTTAATTAATTGGGGTCCACATTTCACTTGTATTTCAGTCTCTGCACATGCTTATTTCACACAAATTCTTCCATACAACCTCCTCCGCACAATCTCACAATCTTTGGGCTAGATTCCATCAACAATTTCATGGTTTTCAAAGTGAGTATTTTCTGCATTTATCTAGGATTTTTTCCCATAAGTTTTTAAATGTTTCGGTGAAAATATTAACCTTGAAATATATAATTTAAACGTCATTTAAGAATTATGCTAGATAGCTGTAAAAAAGTGAAAACATAGTAATAATAACACTTTCAATTTTCATAATTTTAACATATTGTTTAATTTATATTAATGTATAAATAAATTTAATTTAAAACTTCAAACACAAATCTTTTAAAATATTTATTGGACTTGTACGAAGCTTCTTGTGCAGAAAGCTCTCCACAAGCACAGAAAAAATTCCCATTGATAGTTCATTGTTCAAGTTACAATCAGATAATGATTATAAGCTATTAACGAGTACAGAAAAATAACTAGATTAAATATTGGAGTTTAGTATATTGCATTATATACCAGTACATTACTAATAGCTATGTTTGAAGAAAAGTGTACCTCTTCTGGTTAGCCACATTCGAAGAAAAAAGGCTTGTAGCCTAAAATATTTTTGGTCTCCTCCAAAATATATTTGAATGAGTCCACAACAAATTGTTCCAAACATCTTTGTGTAACTTTGTTAATAAGAAAGGTTTATTTTACATTTGTCGAATATCATAAATTAGTAAATTATTGCATATTGATTCTCAAGTTCCAATAGCTATCCACAACCACATTAGCGAACTTCTGCGCACTTTAATTATAAGTTCCACCTAGCTTTATGAAAAAGTATAAACGCTATTACATATATACAACCCATTCCACACCTTCCATAATTCCAATAGGTACACGATACTTTAAACAATGGCTTCATAAGGTTTTGAATTTGACTTCGAAAGATTTGTATTGTATTATTTTTTATGAAAAAGGTGAGCACATTTCAATATAATATAATATTTGTATCTGAAAAAAGGACAACTCTTCAATGAACTTCGAAAAAAGTTAAAGAAAGCATACGTGTAAATTTGAATTTTTTTATACTAATCAATCGAATTATAATATTGTTTTTATTGAATTATTATTTAAATTATTTATTATTTTTATCAACTTTTATATTGAGTTTTATAGAAATGGTGAAAAATAATTAATTGTTAAAGTTGTATAGAATTTTGTATTTGAATTTTTAATGATTAATGTGTAGTTAAGTTAATGAGACTAATTTTGGTGAATTATTTAGTTTGATTTAAAATTTTATTCCTATACTCAAAAAACTTGGAGAGAAGCTTCCCGAGCTCACTATAATTTTGACAACATAAAAAGTTAAGAAAATCAATATTATAACAAAGATTTTAGAGCTATACTAATCAATTAAATTAAAATATTATTTTTGTTAAATTTTATCTGAACTATTATATTATTTTATTGAATTACTATATTGATTTTAGAGAAATGTAAAATTCGATAATTAATATGTTAAAGTTATATAGAATTTTGTTTATGCGGAGCTTTCAAATTTATACACTCAAATAAACAAACCAATACATTGATTTGCACATTAGTTCTCGAATTTCACATAACTCCAGAAAAAACTAGCAAACCTCTACACACTTTAATCCCCGAGTTTCACATAGCTTTGAGAAAAAAATTATAAATCCTATTACCTATATACAACTCATTCCATGCGTTCCATAATTCCAATAGGTACAACACACTTTAAAAAATGCCTTGATATTTAATCACGATCCCTCGGGTTTTGGATTTGAATTCAAAGGTTTTTATCTCTTTAATGAACTTGGAATTTTTTTTATAGAAAGAAAACGTGTAAATTTGAATGTTTATACTAATAATTTGAATTGAATTATAATATTATTTTTATTGAATTATAGTTAATATTATATTATTTTATTGAATTATTATATTGAGTTTTAGAGCAATGTAGAACCAGACAATCAATGTATAGAAGTTTGTTAATGTGGAGCTTTCAAATCCCTGCATACCAACAAATTAGCAAACTTATGCACATTGATTCTCTGGTTCCACATAGTTCCAAACAAACAAACTATAAAACCTCTGCACACTTTAATTCTCCGGTTCCACATAGCTTCGCCAGAAAACTATATATCCTATTACTTGTACACAACCCATTCCATGGCTTCCATAATTCCAATAGGTACATGATACTTTAAAAAATTCCTTCCTATTTAATCACTATGCCTAGGGTTTTGAATTTGAATCTGAAGGTTTTGTATTATATTATTTGATTATGAAAAGAATGAGCACTCTTCACTGACATTGGATTTTTTTTTATATATATATTTGTCTTCTAAAAAATACTTCAATGAACTTCGAAAAAGTTAAAAAAAAAAACACATGTAAATTTGAAATTTTTTATACTAATAATTTGTATTGATTTATAATATTATTTTTATTAAATTATTATTTAAACTATTATATTATTTTATTGAATGATTATATTGTATTTTAGAGCTATATGAGACTAGATAACCAATGTGTGAAAGTTTGTTAGATTGCTTGTGTGTGGAGGTCTATTTCTATAAAGCTTTCCAACCTCTACACACAATAAAACTAGCGAACTTTAGCACATTGATTCTCGAGTGCTTTCATTGTGCGGACTCATGTGAGGTCAAAATGTGGCATCACTATAAAGGGAACGAATAGAAGAAGATCAGTTTTTGTAATACAAAGAGATATATTATTATTATTATTTCATAGTTAGCTGGAGATATTCACTCTTCTAACCTTTACTTACGAGGTAGACATAATATTCTTGGATTGGTTAGACTGTTTGTGGTGATCCCCAAGCCCTCGAGAAAGGAAATTCGTCCAATTTGTTTTCTAAAGATATTACCTTGACGCTCTGGATATCCTCCAGTTTTGGGACTATAGCCCCCAACAAGCCATAAATCACCAAGCCACAGATACGAAACAACTATTCTCCTCTTTTTCCTCCTTATGGTAGAGCTTAATATGTATTTGTATTCTGTTTTTTTTGTTGGGATGTGGTCCCCTCAAGAAGTTTAGGGGTTAAAATAACCCAGCTGTTGATACATTTTTGTACATTTTATATTGTCTGCTCCCGCTTCCTCCCGCCGAAAAATCTTCGTCGTCCATTCATTTGATCCAACTGCTGATATTCATTCCCCATCTTGCTCATACGTCCGCCATGCAACCCTCTTGCCCTGATCATCTCGTGCACCTGAAGGACGAAAATGACCATCTATCAGTGTTTGGTGCATTTCTACTTCAACTACTGCATTCAACGCATTGTGTACCTGAGAGGGAGAAGGACGACACCAAAGCAGAAACTTACATTCAGTAGTTAAGGAATTTTATCCTTTATGAAACTCCACCTACCTGAGAAGGACAACAGAGCACCCAAGAAGATCAATTTTGTCCACTGAAGCAGGAAAATTGTACCAGATACTCCATCCGATAGTTAAAGCGGTTGGTGGTCAAGTATGACCCCTCCACGCCTAGAATAGCAGAATGCCTTTGTAATGAAACTCTATATATATCCAAAAAAAGATGTAATTAGGGTTGATGGTTGTCGTTTTGATGTAAGGTTCAACTTCTGGAAACTGTAACTACTTTGATACTTGCAGCATCTCATCTTCATTTTCAACTAATACAAGCTTCTTTTGTTGTTAATTGCTCACTTTCCACATCTATTATGTTCTAGGTTGTGCCTGTTATGCAGTTTTCATGAACTCTTTATGTTTAGCATTAGAGGAGTTCTAACTCTGTGTTAAAATCTTGTAGATATCAGTGAATGTGTTATTCAGGTTTCTGTTTACTTAGTGCTAGAGAGTTGTCATCCTGTCTATGCATTAGGAAATAGATTTGCAGACCTCTTTACTGGTTGCATCCGGCCATCACATGGTCTTGTGTATCTACTGGTGTGGTCAATATTCTCCATATTCACCTAATTCTTAAACTGTGAGTAATTGGTGGTTTAAAGCCTTGTAGTCTAGGGGTGTTCACGCATGTCTGGAGTGAAGCATAGTAGAAGTGGTTATCTAGCTTGAACAAGCATCATTCCTTCCATTCATCCATTTCCAACATTAAGTTGAGTTTGTAATGTTCCTGAGCATCTCCGAGCTACAACCTAGGAGAGTTTCTTAGGGTAATAACATTAATTGGAGCCATTACCGGGGAGAGGAGGTTGAAGCTCAGCTTCCCTAGGAAACAACACAGTTCCAGCTTTGATGATAGACAAAGTATGGACACATTTTTGGTTGTAATCATCTATCTGGAAACTCTATTGGAGGAAGACCAACCTTTGGCGACTCCACATCATAGTCCTGGCTCAATTTGTGAGGCATACTCTGAGAAATCCTCAGAAATCACTAGCTGACCTAGTGCCTAACCTTGAGAAGATCGTTAAGCAGAAGAAAACATTGCAGAAAGGAGCATCAGGATGAGGTAAGCCCAAGAAATCTTATGTATCTCTGGAAGAGAAGGTAATAGTTGAGAATATACAATTTGAAGATCTAGAGCCTAACATTGTTAGTGAAGAAATACCTTCAGAGATTCATAAAGCTCCTTATCCATTCAGTTCCCCTTTGGATCTCAGTCCAAAGAAAGCATCACCTACAGTCCATCACCTTCCTTTATCTCTATCATCTATTCCATTGTTCCATACCACTCAATCTACCAGTATCCTTTCACCTACCCCAGTCATGGTAGGCCAGCAAGTATCCACGAAGATGGAAAGAATCATCGTTGCCAGGTATGGACCCCTGGTCTTTCCTGTTCCTTTGAATGCCATGCCTGCAGGAGAGTATCAGAAATACATGCCTAAGTTTACTTGTATAGAGGGAGTAACAGCTGAAGAACACCTTGAGTCTTTTTATAGTTATGCTGATAACTTAGACATTAGTGAAGATGATGTGTGGATGATAGTTTTTGTACAGAGGCTTGATGGAGAGGCTAGAAAGTGGTTTAGAGAATTGACCCCTAGTTCTATAACAGACGTTGAAGCTTTAGATGATGCATTCTTGAAGCATTGGGGGGATAAGAAGGACATGTTATACTATCATACTGAGTTTGGAAACCTGAAGAGGGAAAATGGGGAATCATTTCCTGATTTTAATAAGAGATTTAATCGTATGTATAATAAGATACCAGCTCAAGTAAAGTCTACCCCCACCTCTGCCAAACTTACCTATGCCAATGCTTTTGACTCTGATTTCTGCCTACTATTGAGAGAAAGAAGGTGTGTCACTCTGGCTAACATGCAAGATGCAACCTTGGAAGTAGAATCTAATATTATGGCTGCAGAGAAGCTCAAAAGTCATGCTGATAAAAGGAGGTAGATAGGTGAGGCTTCTCCTTCCTCTGCTTCATCTTCATAACCGAAGTTAGACAAAATGACTAGAATGATAGGGCCATTAGCTGCTGAGATATCTAAGCTGAAGGTTGAGCTAAACTCTGGGAAGGCTAGGTTTCCAAACACATTTGCTCCAAGAAATCCAAATCCATTTAGAAGAGCAAATGAGCAAATGCAGATCATTCAAAGGGGTAAAGAAGTTAACGAAGATCAAAGAGTTAAAGCTCCTTTCCAAAATGTAGTCATGGAGGAGGAATAGTTTGAATATGAGGATGAAATTCATTGCATGGAAGATAAAGGTAGTGCTGCCTTTTTGACATTGGTTGTATATGAAGAATCATTGCTGCAGGACCAAACAAGTCAAAGGTGGGATAGAGAGGTTATTATGCAAAATGATAAGCAGCAAAGATACAATCTAAGGTCAAAAGCAAACAATGTCAAGGAGAATCCTGCCCAGAAAGCTGTTGTCCAAAAAGAGTCACAGAATATTAGATAGAGAAGACTAGCAGCTGACCTAGTCATCCTCAAAGTAATAGTTCAAGAGGTAAGAGTTTCTGACAAGTTACCTCCCTCTTTTAGCTTTGAATCAGAAGTTCAGAAGTTAAAAATATCCCTGCCTCTGATAGAACTAGTAGAGAGTGAAGTTTTTAGAAAGCCTATCCTTGATGCTCTTGAGCTAAAATCCACACAAACCTCCACTGACTCTTTCAATTTGCAAGATGATAAGTCTGCAGTTGTGCTTAGCCCAATGACTGAACCTGCTGATGATAATTCTCCATCATTTTATGTATCCTTGACCATTCATGACAAAATCCTCCACAATTTCCTGCTAGATACTGGGGCCAACCACAATCTGATGCCTAAAGCTGTCATGGAAGAGTTAGGCCTTGACATCACCAGACCATATCATGATTTATTCTCATTTGATAAAAGGAAGGTAAAATGCTTAGGATTAATCAAAGACCTAGCCATTACCCTAACTCAACTGCCCATGAAGAGTATGATGATGGATATTGTGGTAGTAGATGTCCCTCCCAAGTTTGGCATGCTGTTGTCCAGAGGGTGGATTAAGAGACTAGGTGGGACATTGCATAATGATCTATCTTATGCCACTGTCCCAATTTTTGGAGGAGAAAGCAGGAGATTGTACAGAGAAGCACAACTGGCATACATCACCAGTGATGAGAAAAATCCTTCAAATCATCCTATTTATGTTGTGGACACTGATTTTGGAGCATGTATCCTCCAAATAGAAGAATCCCATAAGGCCTCAATGCAGCTCAAGAAATCAATAGTTCAGGCCGAGGAAGAGCAAGGAAGTCAGGTGTGGGAGATGTTCTTTGATGGAGCATGTTCTAGGGAGACTGCAGGAGCAGGGGTGGTGCTAATATCTCCAAAACGAGAAAGCACACATCTGTCTTTTAAGCTGGCTTTTCAAGTCACCAACAATATAGTAGAGTATGAGGCTCTGGTATTAGGCCTTAACGCAGCAAAAGACAGAGGAATAAAAAACGTAAAGGTGTTTAGAGATTCTGATCTTATCATTCAGTAAGTGAACAAAAACTTTCGATCAAAGCACCCAAGGCTGAAAGCATTCAGAGATGAAGTATGGAGACTCAAATATTCTTTTGATATTTTTTGTATCTCATACATCCCTAGAGCCAAAAATCAGCTTGTTGGTTCCCTTGCTGTGTCTGCTAGCATGTTTATCCCTCCCATGCCTCCCAGACTAGTTTATGAAGTCCAAATGAAATATAGTTCATCCTTGCTTGATAATGTCCACCATTGGAAAGTTTTTGAAGATGATGATGAAGTGAATAGGTTCCTGCAAGTCATTGATGAATTTTCTGAAATGCAAATTGACCAAGAGAATGAAGCCTTGGAAGAAAGCCCCTAATCCCAGCTTAGAAACAAAATTGGCAAGGATAGCATTGTCCAGCTTCCCAGAAATCATATACCTAAAGGTTCAATTCCTCTAGAAAGATTGTTTGACTAGAATGACGTGCCTTATAAGGCTGCCCAAAAAGAATATCAATCTGCAGTCTATAAGCATAATGTAGGGAGTCCAAGTCAGCCAAGATATATAAGTCTGTCCACTCATCTGTCTGCTGACCAAAATTCTGAGTACTTCAACTTAATGAAGCAATTTGTTGATGTCTTTGCCTGGGAATATAAAGACTTGAAAACATATGACAAGAAGATCATCTCGCATAAAATTCCTCTAGAGAAAGACACCATCCCTTTCAAGCAGAAGCTGAGACCAATAAACAATTTGCTTCTTCCTCTGATTGAAAAAAAAAATAAGAAATTACTGGCTGCCACTATCATAGTCCCTCTCAGATATTCAAAGTGGGTAGCCAATTTGGTTGTGGTGAGGAAGAAAAGTGGAGAAATCAGACTCTGTGTCGATTTCAGAAACTTAAACAAATGCTCTAAGAAAGACAATTACCGTCTACCCAAAATGGAGCATTTGTTGCAGAAGGTCTCAGGAGCCAAAGTGATATATTTCCTGGATGGATTTTTAGGGTTTAATCAGGTTGTTGTGCATCCAGATGATCAAGAGAAGATTGCGTTTACCACTCCTTGGGGCACTTTTATGTATTCCAAGATGCCTTTTGGCCTGATGAATGTTGGAGCTACCCTTCAAAGAGCTATGGATATAGCATTTGTGGGAGAGAAGGATAAGTTTGTTCTTATCTACCTTGATGATATAACAGTGTACTCCAACAGCCATCAAGACCATTTGCAACATTTGAGGAAAGTGTTCCTGAAGTGTAGAAGGTTTGGGATTTCAGTCAATCCTAAAAAGTCACAGTTTGCTTTAGAAGAAGGCAAGCTGTTAGGACATGTTGTTTCTGCTACAGGAGTCCGGATTGATCCAAAAAGAGTAAGAGCAATACAAACCTTGTCTGTCTTGAGATCAAAGAAGGACATATAGTCCTTTCTGGGCAAAATAAATTTTGTAAGGAGGTTTATCCAAAATTTTGCAAAACTTGTGAAGCATATTACCTCCATGTTGAAGAAGGGGTCTGAAATCAAATGGACTGATGAAGCAAGAGGTTCCTTTGAGTCCATCAAGAAAGCTATTATGGAAGCTCCTACTTTAATCAGCCCAGATTATAGCAAGGAGTTCCATATTTTTTCATTTGCCTCTAATGACACCCTTGCAGTAGTTTTATTGCAAGCAGATGAAGAAGGCTCACAGCATCCAGTGGCATTCTTTAGCAAAACATTAAGGGATGCTGAGCTAAGGTATGATATTATGGAGAAACATGCATATGCTCTTATCAAATCTTTGAAAGTTTTCAGAATTTATATTCTGTATTCCAATATAATTACATATGTGCCCTCTGCTTCAATAAAAGATGTCTTAACACAACTTGATGTTGATGGAAGAAGGGATAAATGGATCGCAAAGTTGATTGAATTTAATATAGAACTGAAGCCCACCAAGCTTATCAAAGGTCAGGGTCTTGCCAGACTATTAGCTGAAGAAAATTGTAGAACACTGGACATAAACCTCATGGGCTCAAAGTCAGAAAATGGTCAAATAGAAGAGAACAAAACAACTGAATCAAGGAGAAATTAGTCATTAACAGAAAATCTAGCTTCTTGTGATTGGTACTCTGCAATAGCTCAATTCTTGCTGAAGCTAGAAATCCCTCCAGGACTTAGTTCAAGCCAAGCCAGAACTATTAAGCTCAGGGCAACAAAATATTGCATCCATGAAAATCTGCTCTATTGGAGGGACCCATCTGGAATGCTTTTGAGGTGTCTGGACAAAGAAAAATCAATGGAGGTTATGCAGTAGTTTCATTTCAGCATGTGTGGAGGACACCATTAGTGGAAAACTACAGCCCACAAGATCCTCAGAGCTGGGTAATATTGGCCCACCTTATTTTCTAATGTCTTTTCATTTGTTAAATCTTGTGACAGGTGCCAAAGGTTTGAAGGGAAATAGCAACTGAAGTCCCTGCCCTTAAAACCAATACATGCAAAAGGCCCTTTTCAACAGTGAGGTTTGGATTTCGTTAGAGAGATCAATCCACATTCCAGTGGCCAGCACAGATGGATACTAGTAGCCACTGACTACTTCACTAAGTGGATTGAAGCAATCCCTACCAGAAAGGTTGATCATAATGTGGTCATGAAGTTTTTGACAGAACATATCTTGACCAGATTTGGTTGTCCACATAAATTAGACATAGACAATGCAGTAGCCTTCACGACAAAAGAATTGGTGGATATATGCGATTCAATGGGCATTAAACTGGTTCATTCCACCTCATATTATCATCAAGGCAATGGTCTAGCAAAATCTTCAAACAAAAGCCTGATTAGGATAATTAAAAAGCTGCTGGAAGACAACAAAAAGAATTGGGATTCTAAGCTCAGATATGCACTATGGGCTGACAGAGTGACCATCAAGAAAGCCACAGGGAATTCTCTATTTAGGTTGTTGTATGGCACAAAGGCCATATTCACAATTCAATTGACTCTCCCGGTGGCAAAATTCTTGCAAGAAGAGCAGAATGAGGAAGAAGACATGGCAAAAAAGGATCACTAATTTAGCAGAGGTACACCAAATCAGAGAACAGTTAGTTGAAAAGTCTACAGCTCATCAGAAGAATATCAAGGAAGCTTTTGACAAAAAGACAAAATCAGAGAATTTTAAGGTTGGAGATTTAGTTCTGAAGTGGGATGCACTGAAGGAGAAGAAAGGCAACCATGGGAAGTTTGATGCTTTCTGGATAAGGCCTTTTATCATTTCTCAAATCCAATGGAACAATACCTTCATGCTGAAAAATATGGGAGGAGAAGCAGTTTTTGATGGCCCGGTCAATGGGCGTTTTCTGAAAATTTATGTGGTGTAAGGTATTTTGGCCTTAAAGTTGTAAATATGTTGTTTTATCAGTTTTAGTGTAAGATCAGTTAGACTCCATGCCCAAGGAACACTAGGAAATTTTACTAATTTTCATAGGAAAGGCATTGATCTGCAAGTTCTTGAGACCTCACAGGGAGGATCTCATCCCCAGAAGGAGCCAGTGTTAGCTTTGCTACAGGTTGCTGATGTTCGAGGAGCAAAAATAAGCTCAATCCTTGGTTCTAATCAAAGAAGGCTTGCACTAGATGTCCTCACCTTTCTCCATTTCCTCGTCCATTCCCCTCTTATCTCCTTTACATATGCTTTTCGGTTTAAAAATCATATAAAAAACCTTTGCTCTTGAGCCCGCGCGCTAAGACCTAAAGCCCCATACAACCATGATCATGTGCCCTCGCGCCTCTGTAACCCATCGTCACCCGTCATAGCAGTCGCTGATTTTCTGCACCCCGATCCAATGTTCCCCCGCTACAAATAACTTGCCCGTTGGTTTTCCCGTCGTCCAATCATCTTCGCTATGATCGGACGATAGTCGCTTCCCCCGCACCTTCAAACCACCTGAACATTAATGTGCGATGAGAAGTGGTTTCGTTTATGCCCGGTGCCATGTGTCATGCGTTGACTCGTATTGCTCGCCCTTGTACGATTACCACCTTGTGCCCCAAGGCAGTGCGATAAATACCACTCACCACCAAAATTGTCCTCCCCGCTCGTTAACCTCCGTGCTTTTCCTCTGCCCGATGACCATTGGATATGTCCCCCCGAGATCCAACATCTCACGATTGTCTGCTCCCGCTTCCTCCCAATACCTCTCACTGAAAAGTCTCTGTCGTCCACTCATTTGATCCAATGACTAATATTCATTCCCCGTCCTGCTCATACATTTGCCATGCGTTCTCTCGCCTTGATCATCCCGTGCACCTGAAGGATGAAAACGACCATCTATCAGTGTTTGGTGCATTTCTACTTCAACTACTGCATTCAACGCATTTTGTACCCAAGAGGGAGAAGGACGATGCCAAAGCAAAAACTTACATGTAGCAGTTAAGGAATTTTATCCTTTACGACACTCCTCCTACCCGAGAAGGACAACAGAGCACCCGAGAAGATCAATTTTGTCCACTGAAGCAGGCAGATTGTACCAGATACTCCATCCGGCAGTTAAAGCGATTGGTGGTCAATTATGACCCCTCCACGCCTAGAATAATAGAATGCCTTTGTAATGAAACTCTATATATACCCAAAAAACAAATGTAATCAGGGTTGATGGTTGTTGTTTTGATGTAAGGTTCAACTTCTGGATACAGTAACTACTTTGATACTTGCAGCGTCTCATCTTCATTTTCAGCTAATACAAGCTTCTTTTGTTGTTAATTGCTCATTTTCCACTTCTATTATGTTCTAGACTGTGCCTGTTATGCATTTTTGATGAACTCTTGATGTTTAGCATTAGAGGAGTTCTAACTTTGGGTTAAAATCTTGTAGATATCAGTGAATGTGTTATTCAGGTTTCTGTTTACTTAGTGCCAGAGAGCTGTCATCCTGTCTGTGCATTAGGAAATAGATTTGCAGACCTATTTATTGGTTACATCCAACCATCACATGGTCTTGTGTATCTGCTGGTATGGTCAGTATTCTCCATATTCACCTAATCCTTAAATTGTGAGTAATTGGTGGTCTAAAGCCTTGTAGTCTGGGGGTGTTCACGCATGTCTGGAGTTAAGCATAGTAGAAGTGGTTATCTATCTTGAACAAGCATCATTCCTTCCATTCATCCATTTCGAACATTAATTTGAGTTTTTAATGTTCTCGAGCATCTCCGAGCTACAACCTAGGAGAGTTTCTTGGGGTGATAACATGACTCATCGCGGAGTGTTGTCTAGCTGATAACATAGGGTTTTCCATGAACACATAATCCGTCCACTCTGCCTCC